>JBCEWC010022268.1:0-10100 GCA_038996855.1 Solanum aculeatissimum | reverse complement strand
GGAGGAAACACAATTACCAACTAGAAATATAAATGTGAATTCATATTCAGTTACATAGCATTGAATAGGAATATTTATAGCTGTACAATTTGTTATTTACTGTCAGAATAGTTTCAAATGATTAGGTAACAGCTATAGGTATTAGTTTGTCCTTTTGTTTACACAATTTATATAAATACAAATATGCATCAGCAAAAAATATCATCAGAAAATTTTCAAATTCATCTCCTATCTCTTAGTTTTTCAACTTGGTAGAAAACCCAATATTGTAATGGGGATGATGATGAATAAATTGGGGTAACAATTTTCTTTTTCTTTTTTTTTGGGACAATTAGACGTAGCAATTAACAATGTAAAGCCAAGACAAAACCCAAGTAACTAACGTGGATGTATAATGGAAAGAAGAATAAAGACGTGGTTAGCCAGTGACAAAAATCGCATAGGCAGCTCGCCACGTAATTAGCCATGACGGCGCCGTTTCTTTATTGTTTCCTAATGCTCATACGTTTGCTCTTCGGTGCAAAAAAAAAAATGCTTCATATTTTTTAAGAAAAATATATTTAAAATTTGAATAGTTGAATTTAGAGATGTGGTTTTAAGGATATGCCAACTAATTAAGATAATTAAATAGTGAGGTTATTTATACTAATTAACCTGATTTTTGGCATGGTTTAGACTTTAGACAATGAAAAAAAGATTAAAAACAATAAATATGCAAATAGAAAAATAAATTGAGCTGCGTAAAATAATATATTTGTTCATAAATCTCATTTGTTGAATGTGTTTTATGTGAAAATGATATATTTATTAATAAATCGTATTTATTGGATGCGTTTTATGTATAAAATGACATATTTGTTCACAAATCGCATTTGTTGAATTGGTTTTATGTGTAAATGACATTTTGTTCATAAATCACATTTGTTAAATCGTTTTATGTGAAAATGTCATATTTGTTCATAAAACGCATTTAACTATGTAAAATGACATATTTATTCATAAATTACATTTGTTGAATGTGTTTTATGTGTAAATAACATATTTGTTCATAAATTGCATTTGTTGAATGCGTAAATGAACGCATTTGTTGAATGCGGTTTATATATAAAATGACATATTTGTTCATAAGTCGCATTTGATGAATTCATTTTATGTGTAAATGACGTATTTGTTCATATATCACATTTGTTGAATGCGTTTTATGTGAAAATGACATATTTGATCATAAAAACGACTTGTTGAATGTGATTTATGTGTAACATAACATGTTTATTCATAAATCACATTTTGTTGAATGTGTTTTATGTGAAAATGACATATTTATTCATAAATAGAATTTATTGAATGCGATTTATGTGCAAAATAACATTTTTATTCATAAATTGAATGTCTGATAATTGGTGCACAAATTACAGAAGAATTGGAACAACTGATTGTAATAGAGATACCAAAGAGTTGTTTTCCCAAACCAAAGTTGGATTAACAGAATTTATCTCCCTCTAAAAGTATTGGGCAACTGGATGAGAAAACTTCAATTATCCTTGAGAGGCAGAGTTCCTCTTGATGCATGTTTCAGTAAAGAAGCCTTTGATCCCATTTGGAGCTGTTAATACAGTAGATAAGGCCATTGTTTAAAGCCCAACTTTCAAAGAGGCCCAAAAGGAAATGATAACCAGGAAATCCATGAGGTTAGTCTTCCTTGTTCTTGGAAATGTTTTTGGAAGATGTTCTTTATCCTGTGGTTGAGATGTTCTACCATATAAGGAAATAATCTTCAGACTTGAATATACTATTTCCTTTGTTCCATTTTATGCCAATACTCTTTATTTTTCAGTTTGTTCTAAAAAAAATTACAAATAATTTTAACTTTAGAGTTTCCTTTTTACCTTTAATAACATCCTTTTTATAAATTATAACGACAAAAATGTTATAACATGTTTAAAATCATATCTTTTTCCTCAACTTCGCATCCAGTCAAAAAGTGTCAAAATTAAACAGAGGGAGTAAAGTTTTTGGATGACTAATTACTATGAGGACATTTTCAGGGAAAGGTCTGAATTTTGACTTCTCTATTTTGAAATGGAGATCTCAAACTCTTTTATGCTACAATTTAATCCTAAATATTGGAATCTGTCAGTATAATCGATTTATTTCTTACTCTTTCCTAGTAACGCCAGTCTTTGCATATCATTAATAAAGTTTCAATTTGTTTGTCTAGTTCAGACTTGATATGAAATTTAAAAAAGTAAAAAATATTTTTTGAATTTTGTGCTAGTAGTTTTAAACATGTCATATGAAAAAAGATTAAAAAAACAAATTGCAAAAGATGGAGTATTTGAATTGATAATCCAATCCAGTGGTGGCTGGACCTACAATAGAAGATTGTTATTCGTATAATAATACAAAACCCAACAATTAATAAAATCTGCAAGATTTTTTTCTATACATAAAAGGTAGTGGATAGATTCGTTTAACAAAAAAATTGTTGTTATCTGTTTGTTTTGATCCTCTGCTTGTCCATGGTTGGTCAAAAATTTTCTTTATGGAAATCAAACTTAGTGGATGTCTTGTGGGAAAAATCTGAGGCTAGCTGTCTTAGCTCTTTCGTCAATACTGGTGCCCCACAGTAGAAAACCCCTGCATTTTTTAGAGGAGCAGTTGTGACAGAAGATGAAAGTGATTTCCTTAGTGCCAATTGTTTTTTTGTAGCTAACTTATCACTTTGGTGAGCATTTTCAACTTCAGTGTGGAAAATGTCACCAAAATTGATATTTATCCAGGCAAATGTGAATGAAGTCTTTGTTAAAAATGTAGAAAACTATAGCAATAACTAATAAGTCTTGAGTACATACCAACTCTTGCGTTAGCGTGATTAAGAGCTACGCGCTTGTAGACATTCCGCCAATTAGGTCTAGCAAAGTGAGTCTTCACCCTTGTTCCAGATACAATGTCTACACCATTCTTGGCATGAGTGATGGACTGAAGCATAGCGATAAGAGCAGAACGAGCGTCACCCTCTTCATAAACACTTGTACAGTAATTGTGCATCTCTATAACTCCAGTATGATCCATTTCAGCTAATTCGTTCATTAAACCCTTGAACCAGTCAAACGAGCCTTGTTCTCTAGTAACCCAATAGAAATATACCCTCTTGCTCTTCAAGTTTCTTCCACTCCCTAACCCTGATTTTTTCTTTTGTCCTCTGCTCTCCAAATCATACTCTTCTTCCTTCATGTTGTTTACTATGTCTTTAACAATACTGATCATTGGGGTGGCTCCAATTCCCAGACCTACCAACAAAAGCACCTCATATTTCTTGTAATCTTGTGCTGGTGCTCCATATGGGCCATCTATTAACACTTTTGGGTAACTGAAATGATTACACATGATTATCATCATCAGATATGCTAATTGTTTTACAGTAATAGCTTGTGAGCAAAGTTAGAATCACCCATTATTGAATCTTGATTCATGTGTAGTTAGTACAAACTCAACCTTTCTGAATCAGTGGCGGAGCCAGAATTTTAGTTAAGGGATTCAAAATTTAAAGAAATAAACACACCTAGTCCGGTCGAGGGGTTCGACATCTATTATATATACATAAAAATTATTTTAGCCATTCATAAATAATATAATTTTTCATTTAAGAGGGTCCGGATGACACCCCGATAGTATGGTGGTTCCGCTCGTCTTGTGACTTATGGTAAAGGGAGAAAAATAAAAGTTGTGTTTGTAGCAAGGAAAATATACTCCAATAAAAATGTTTTCTTGAAAAAACAAATAACTTAGTTTCTAGTATCTTATAATTTCAAATATATACAATAAATTAATTAATTTACAACAAATATAATCATGTTTTATTTACATAAAAAATAATATAGATCATATATTGTGACTATACAATATAGTTTGTCAAAAGTCTTAGAAAGTATACACCGACTATACAATATATATTACTATTCATACATGAGCTATAAACTGAATATATAGATTCAAAAATTGAATATAACTTGATTATATGAAATATAAACTAACTATACATGTCTATATAACAAATGATTACTTTTTTGGTTATTTTTTGACCGATTGACCATTTACTCTAATTATCCCAAAAAAAAGTTGGGAAAATATTTAGGAAAATTAGACAGTGTTTTGATGAAAACTTCTTAAGTGTTAATTTGGGCAAATGACCTTGCTTAGAGTTGGAATATTTTTAAAGAAAAATTATTTCCGTTTATGAGTAATGGAAAAGGTTTCCATTTTTTTTGGTCAAAAAGAAAATAGTTTCTGGAAACTAACACCGGACTTGTTTAATATGTCATGTCAAACACATGGTGTACAATTCTCATCCATTATGATCATGGATAATTTAAATTAGTAAATTAATCTCACATTATAGTACCTGGAGAGTCAATTTTAAAAGGTGAGTATTTTGGCTTTGGCAAAACGAATAAGCTAGTGAAAGTGAAGGTTTAACTAATCTATGTGCTGTTAAAGTAAATCATCTTTTAAGTGTGATTGGGGGATTTCATAATTGAAAGAGACTCACTTTATGTTGTCTTGCAAGTAGTCAGCTCTAATGAGTCCACTTTTCCCTGTTGGTGGTGGCTGGCACACCTAATAATATAATGTATGTGATTGATAGAAAGTTCAATCATTGAGTATTAAAATAGTGGAAACGCCACGTTATATATACTCGAATATAATATGCTTACCTTTAAAAAAACAGCTCTGAGTTTTGTGGTCCAATCACCAAGAGTTCGAATATGCACACTTAGATAGTCATCCGCAGGAGCTGAAGTAATAGAAAATGGGTGCCTGATATATATAACATGAGCCAAATCACAATAACTGTAAGTATTCTGAGTTTAAAGTGAAACAAATTCAACCAAGCATGGGTAAATAGTGAGAGTAATTATATGACTCCTTTAAGATAGTCAAATGACTTGTCATCTAATTGATGACTCTCTTAATAGATTAGCGAGATTTCCACTGTTTCTGGTAGATATTCTTTGGATGACCTAATAATGTGAAAAGTTGTTTGGAACTCTTATGAACAAGTTATCAAGTTAATTATTTGATTGTGCTGTAAATATTATTTTTACTATCGGTGCATAAAATATTGAATTCAAATCAATGCATACATACAATAGAAGATTGATTATCCCCATCCTCCTCTATCCAAGAAAAGAAAAGGAACAATTAAGAAACAACAGAAAGAAAGAAACAAACTACTAGTAGTTTTTTAATTAAGCATCACCTACCATTCAAATGGTGAAACTGCAGCACAGTTGACAAACATGTATTGGCCACTTTTATACTTGAATCCCTGTGGCTTTGACATATGAAGCGTCAACACATTTCCAGGATACACAGCCACCTAGCACCATATCAAGTATAACAAATGTAAATTTCTCATCTGTCCCAACAACTTTGAGTTTCAACAACAACTAAACTATATTATGTTTGTATAGATTTGGACTCAACTTACTTTTAATATTTTAACATCCTTGACGCTTGACCTGAATGCCCTTAGTAATCTTTCGCCAGAATAAAGCATGATTGGTATAGCCAAGTACATCCATATCTGACAGTGGGAAAATTAGTCCCATTTTTTTGGAGTTGCTCTTAACAAAGAATTTAACTTGTATGCGCTCGCATTGTAAGCCAATCTATAACATGCTGCATAGCTGATTACCAGCTTTATTTTCAAGTTACTAAGTTTACTATTATGGGAAGTACCTTCATTACCTTTTAGAAGATCTCTAATAGTTGTGAGGGTATAAAAGCTAAACTCATTAAGAAAATAGTGTTGATTGTAAAAATAGAAAATTCAAATATGAGTAGACTAACCGTCTTCTTGTACCATTCTTTGGTTAAATAAAGCTTGACACCATGGACTATGAGGAGAGTGTAGACGATGACAAAGAGGTGGTGGGAGTACCAGAAGGCATTGAAACCAGTAAGCTTGTTCAACGGGCTTGGTAAACGAATTCTGTTCCTTCTAAACTGTTGGGATGCTAGAGTGAAAGCTATTGCCATCAAAACCACCATTATGATCCCAGACACTCCTTCCACTCCCTTCACAAAATGCCAATAGTTTGTTGGTTGATCACCAAAGTATGGCTTCATTGGTTTATACTTTTCTGGGCTAGCGTTTAGAAGCCGAGGAAAATCACAAGTCATATGAGCAAGTACGTGTATTCCAACACCAATTGCAATTGCCACTGCAATCATCTAAACAAAAGAGGAGAAACAATCAGGCACTAAATACGAAATTTCAGAAAAAGAAAAAACAATTATTCAGCAGATATTTTTCTTGTGTGAGGTTGCATACATAGTCGGTCTTAAATCCAGTAGTGGAACTAGAATTTTCGTTGAGGGGTTTAAAACAGAAAGAAGTAAACAACAAAGAAAGAATAATTTTGACCGTACACATGATGAATCACCTTGCACCCTGCTAGCTCTATCCCTACTCGAGCCCAAACAAATGAGGGTGGCAATAATTTGACAATCAGCGTAAAACTAGTCAATTTGTGAGAAATTATCACTATACAGAATATGTTTGGATAATATTTGACTACCACGAGATTAAATGAGAGTCATTTAACCAGTCTCAACTTGTTTGATTGAGACATATTTGTAATTGTATGTACTATAGTGGGAATTGGAAGAAGAAAGAAGAAGAATAGCTTACTTTGTGAAAATTGATGTTATCATCAAAGGGAACGGCAACACCTAATTTGGTCTTGTTTCGAAGCCAGGTGATGGTGTTTCTGCAGACTGGGAGTAAAATCAGTGCCATGTTTAGCTTAAGTACCTCGGCAGCCCCCTTCGCCACACAAACACAATGACCCATGACATCGAATGCTGCTCTGTTTCTGTACTGGACATACTTATAAGCAAATAGGCCAGCCATGACACCAATCCATAATAAAAGTACCCAAACTCTTCGCCAATTGTCCAACAAAAAATACTTCAAAATCCTATACCATCTTTTTATGGGATTAGTCTCCTGTGTTGGCTTAAGTTTCATGCTTAGCATATGACTAAGGTTCCTGTTCAGGCCTTTTCCTCCATTTGATTGAATTGAGGCTTGTAATAAAAGCGTTTCCAAGTTCTCAAGCTGCCGAATCAGATGATCAATAGTTGATATGATATTTTTTCAAATTGAGATCATTGAACATGAAATAAAACTAGTCTAACCATGATGTATCCCATGTGGTCGGGATCCAACTCTTCCATGATCAACGCTGCATATTCTGCAGCTTGTTTCTGGATATTTGACAGCTTGTTAGCAGATGCACTTAGGCTAATAATCTGTGAACAAAATAGGAGAATAAATTTTGTCAATAACAATCTGCCTTTTTCTGCTACTAAGGTCAAGTTGAAGACGAGCCCAAAGATACTCTTAACATAGTGTGGTCCTATTTGTTTTAGGCCAAGCTAACATGGTTTTCCCCATAATTTCTTACACTGTAGTTTATGGTATTCATACACCCAACAAATCATCGTTCTACTAGATAAGATAAATATATGGATTTCCAAACACCTCTCTAACTTCTTCTTCTGTGAGTATACCATCTGCATTTTTATCAACCCTGCATTACATCCCTCACAAAAATCAGAATCCAAAAGTCAATTGATTTGGTTGAACTACTCGATCAAAAGACTTAGTGATGAATTTAAATACTTACATGTCAAAGAAGGTTCGAAGACGGGAATCAAAGCTTTGGTTGGTAATTTGTTCCCAAAACTCTTTGAGCTGTTCTTTGCTGATGCAATCACTTGTTATATTTCTCCTCCGAGCTAACGCATCAAAAAGCTCTACTGCAAATGCCTTAGATCCTTCGTTCATACCTATCATTGAAAATCCATAAGTATATTTCTTTTGCTTTTAAAAAACCTCAAGAAAATCAAATTTACCACTAGTAAAAACATGAACTATGTGTAGTTGGAACTTTTATCCTTTATGTTCTAAGTATATTTTTAAATGATGTAAAATACTTGGAAACTATCGGTGCATAGAAGTTAAACTCGGGTTCTTTTACCTATGCATTCTCCAAATTTTGCCCGAGGAAGTAAGCCATCTGAGGTGGCGGTGAGCTTGTCGAAGCACTTCTCGACGCCAGCCCATCCAGAGCCACCATCAGTCTTACTGATAAACTTGAGGCCTTTGAGGGCATGCTGAGCTACTGCTGAACTCCGATCAAGTCTATGCGGTTGCTTCTTGAAAGAAGCCAACCGCATCCTCATCGAAACATTTCTGGCGATTGAAGCCCCAAAGCTGCTTTTCTTCTGCAGGCTTTTGGCTATTGCCTCAAGCTCTGCTTCCTCTGCTTTAGTCCCAGTGGCACTTTTGACACTGTGGACTGCCACGGTGTCATCACGGATATCAAGGGTGATTTCAACATAATTGTCATCACTAGGTTTGGTGGTGTTTAACGGACTACGAATCTCCCTGTCAGAGTGGTGATCTTGGGGACTTTGCATTTTGATGACTGACAGAATTTGAGGGGTGTAATGAAGAAATTAATGAGCAAAATTTGAGGTGTATGGATCATTTATATGGATGAAAAGAAAAAGAAGACACAAGCTTAGCATAGAGGCATGTATGTTTGAATTATGGATGTTGTGAGTTGTGAGTTGTGACAAGTGAAATCTTTAGGTGACCAAATAATGTATTTTTCTTCCTTCTTATCTACCTGTCGCAGTTTCTCTTTCATGATAAAACTAAGGAAGCATCTATGACGCGGGCATATGCGCTTGTGCGATTCATCGCAATACAGTTTAAGTTGTATACGTCCATAATGTATAAACTTTTTTTATATTATCAATCACGTCGTCTCGACCATAAGGTCACTAAACTAATTGTTCAGGGCTCAATATAGTGATTATTGTTATAATTAAAAAATGGAATAGTATTTTGTTAGTTGTAGCATCCTTTCTAAAATGTTTATATATTTTGTTGTCTCATTTATATTTTGATGATTATCATAAACTAACAATATCATTTTCATATTTATTTTTTATTTCGATTTCACTATTTTTATTTCCTCATTTGAATACTATAAAGTCTCTCAAACGATCAAGCTTTTACATTATACCAAATCTATTGTTCTGTGCATATAAGAAGATCAAATTTATTTTTTAGTGTCTTCTTCAAATTTCAAGCACTAAAACTAATCAACACTATTGTAATAACATTATGTCAACTTATCAAATTAAGTGCAACACTATTTCGATATTATTATAAAAACTCTTCAAATTTATTTTAAGTCATGTTTTATTATTCTAACTTTATTTTATATATCTTTCATTGATAATTTACACATTTACATTTTTACTTCATAAAATATGAGTATATTATATTTTTCAGAGCTTATTTGTATGATTACACTGAATATGTTATAATTATTCAATTTATATATGTCAACTAAAAATATTTTTTATCAAGTGAAGTCATGTTATGACAATTTATAACTTGATTCTATAGTATTAGTATATAATTTATCAAATGCATCTCTAATATAGTTTAAATATATCTTTATTATACTTTCGATTCAAATATATCCCTCTTATTAAGGATAAATTTATGCCTAAATATGATGAGAGGAGTATATTTAAACTAAAAGTATAATACGCGGAATATATTTGGACCTAAAATAGAAGAAAAGATATATTTAAATTGTACAGAAAATATTTGACCTTTTTTTATAGGCTTAAGTCATCTAGAGACACCTAAACTTGTCTGCATTTTTCACTTAGACACCCCAACTAGAACTGGTATCTATTGAACACTTTTAGTAAATATCTAATTAAAAAATGACATGTGGCTCTGGGCCCCAAAATTATAGAAAAAATGGAATATTTAAAATAATTTCAAATATATATTTTGATTTTTACAAAAAATAATAAACTATTTCACTTGACCCCACACTACCACCCCCTTTCTTCTTCTTCTTCCCCAGACATGGAATCCTAACTTTCTTCTTCTTTTGATCCATTCCCACGCTATCAATTTTTTTTTTAAAAAAATATTTTTCATTCATGATACATCATAGAGAATGATATAGAGAGACCAATACAAGAGGAAAGAA
>JBCEWC010022267.1:0-10100 GCA_038996855.1 Solanum aculeatissimum | reverse complement strand
AAATCAGTAAATATACATTGAGATATGTACATTGAGTATGTTATACACTTGGTGTACATATCTCAATGTATATTTACTGATTTCTCATCTTCCATGACCTGGGAATGCAAGGATAGAGTCTCAAAGAGACTCGGATCGAATAACATACAAAGAAAATAAAATAACATAAGAAACCAATTACATAATAAAAATAAACATAAAATTCAGTAAAAGGACAGGAAATAAATAACAAGCAGCCGATTAATGACACCACTATATCACTGAATTGGTAAATATCACACTGATTGTTCTAAATGATACACATCTTTTCGCAAAAGTCAGTAGTCTACATCAGAAGCTAAGAGAGTCATGAAAAGGGAAATATCAAACTCAACTGGAACTTAGAAGGGGTATAGCATGAGAGCATATCATTAAACATCAGAAATGCTTTCTAGAAGAAAATGAAAAAAGATGTAACAATCAATCCTGTATGATCACAACAACTTTCCGTCGATTAAAACCAAGAAGAAGACAGATACTATATACAAACTTTAAACGAGAACATCACATTTTAGAGATTAGCAGGGGATGAAAAAAAAAATCACATCAACAAGGCTTTATTTCGACAGGAATAAAGGAACCAGTTGGGTCAAAACAACAGATAAGACCAAAACTTATCAATTTTAGTAGCAAAGTAGGAACAATTTAGGATAAAGTGCACATTTAATGGTCTCAGAGATGCAAAATGCTACATTTGATGACAAGAACTTCAAAACAAGACTTGACTAATTAAATATCAATTGAGCTCAAAATCATGTGAATAACTCAATAACAAACTGACACCGGAGATGCAGGGATGCAAACCAGGAACCAAAGTCCTACCTCTCCTCATTTACAGATGATTACGGATGCAACAAAGACATAGCAATACATCCAAACAACCAATATTTAACTTTATGATATATGGATTATTTCCAGCAAATAAGAATGACAGAACAAGGACAAGTAACCCAAATATCTCATTCAAATCATGCGAATACACGAGAGAAACATTACGTTAATCATATTAGTAGTATTGCAACCATATAAAGAGCAATTTTCAGAATGTTAACAAGGTGAAATCATATTTAACTGGTTATACTAAACAGGAAACGAAAAAGAAGGAATAAGGCAAACATAGCTACGGGGCAGGAGCATTAACAAGAACATTGAACTCAATGGTATTAGACAGTCATAGGCCCAAAAAAAACTGGAAAATTTCGAAACAAACTAAATACAACAGAGGTTGACCATAAACGTGAAACCAAGACTAGAACAGGACCTTTATGACTTGAACGCGACTCTACAAATTCAAAGAAGACTAATTGCAAGTTAGAAAAAACAGATCTGGATCAGAAAACAAAGAAGAGTTATTACAGACTCATAAATTCGAAGCTATTTTATCAAAAATTCAAATTCGCGTCAAGGATACGACTGTATGAGACCATAAAAACAATCATTTTTGAAATCCCACACGACTGGAAAAGTTTGAAATCGACTAAAACGCAACACTCGCTGAAGGATCACAAAATCAACAGAGAGTCAAGACTCTTACTAATCAAACACGACTCTACGATTTTAGAAATCATCTAAATGATCAACAACAACATTGCAGCATCAACTCGTCACAGCAAACCAAACATGACCATGAAACTTTGATGTAACATCAAGATTTGTTTCATAACCAAATAACCACAGAATAAAGAAGAACAAAATTAATATTGTTACCTTTTGGAGAGCAACGAAACTGAGATTTGCCACGAGTTGAGAAGAGAACCCTCACCACCAAAGCAAAACCTCACGTCTACGCTCCTGAAGTTCAAAAATCAGGTATTCAAGGCCTCAAGAGCCTTCGGATTGATCAGATTTCTGGAACAGTTTAATGAGAAATTTCGTGTGTTTTTGGTTATGAACGACTTAGCTACTGAAAATTTCTTGATGCTTTTTTAGGATGAAAAACGGCTGAATTTTCTGAAATTCTTTAGGGTATTCAAATCTAAAGGACGGCTCTTTGGAATGGGGAGGGGTTTATATAGAAGAAAATTAGGGCGTCGATGGGAGGGAAAGCTGAGGATAAGAAGGGGATTTCAGAGACGAAAAATAGAGTTTTTCAAATTTGAATCCAACGGATTGTTTTCCTCAGCCATACACGTCAAGGAGAGATCCGTTGAAGGTTGTTAAGGGATTGTCGGGGTTGTTTGGCTGTGAACGTTGGAGGAATCTAGGTCGATTTGGTTCTGTTCTCGCGAAGAAGAAGAGGTAAAAGGGGCGCGTGGGGTTACTCGAGATATATGTCTATGTTGTATAGGTGTAAGTGATGACTGATTATTGAACAAAAGTGGGCTGGGTCGGGTATTTGGGTGGATTTTGGGCCAAAAATGGTCCAAAATAAGTCTGAAATTGGGTTAAAAGGAGTGGGGGAATTTGGGTTTAAAATCTTGACCACTTGAATTGTAAATGTAGCCAATTTAAGTTTAATCAATAGCCAATAAAATTAAAATGACGTATTTGGCTAAAATATGAATAAGACGAATTTTATTAATTAATTAACAAGCTTCTTAATTTCAACAAAATAGAATAATAAACTCAATTATGAACTAACTGATTTAAAATATAAACTAGGATTGAACTAAACTAATTGGCGAAATGTTCAATAAGATGAAAAATTAAAATTTAAAATAAAGACAACCTCTTTTGATCATAACAAGTGATAATCGAAAATGACAAAATTATTACCAAATTACAAAAATGAGAAAATTATATAAAAATCACTTGAAAATATTTTAAATTTTGTAAAAACTAATTATTTTAAATTATTTGAAATTGAAGAAGTTCGATAATTAATTTATATTATGAAGGGTAAAAATTAAATGTCAACAGACGATCCATCGAAAAATGCAAAAAGGATTGAGGAGTCCAAATGGAGACTCCAAGGCGATTTCAAATGTAACAAAAGAGTGAAAGAATGATTAATATTCGTAATAATGCATTCAAAGGAGTATAATATAGCATTCCTAAACTACAACAATATACTTTTAAAAAACATAGAAAAAGAGAAGAAATTTATCAGTAATTTCCTACAGAATGAAAAGGAAATGGAACATGGATTTAACACAGCAAGATGCCAAAATTCTACATAAACCAACAACTAAACCAAATGATTTACTTCACAATATGACAAAGGAAAATCAAGGCAAAAAACATGTATCATAATACAATCTAACTAGCCACAAGGGCCAATTAAATAGGGTATCAAGCAGAGTTTTGACTTCAAAATCAAAGTAACACTTGAGATAAACTTAAAAGGAAATGCAGTCACAAATAGATCAACACCAGTTTGAAATTCTTCATTCTTATAGAGTTTCAAGTGACAATGATTACACATGAAACGGCAATCCTATCAGACTATGAGAGAATTTTCAAATATGAGAAGCTTTAAACAGGGAAATGGGAGGATTTTAAAACAAGAAACCAACAGAAAATATGCTTGTAAACCCAAACTCAGAACAACTAACCAATCTTTAGTGAAAACGAACATCTACTATATGGTAAAGAGATGCATACGACAGATGAGCAATGAGACCCAATCGAAGCCAATAACACCTTAGAATCATATTAACTCTTTACATAAAAAAAACTTTGAAGCAATTTTCTAGCTCCAAAACAGTAGCAGGAAGGCATAGTCTTGACCTCAAACTAAAACATGTTTTGGATTCAAAACTTAACATGTAATCAAGAAGAGACTTTAAAACAAAATTAATGCATTATAACGGACTAAAATAGGGTCATTTTTTGGTTAGAAATTTGATGATGATTCAAAATAGTACAAGATCAAACAAATGTTAAACCCAATCAAAAAACTAGAACAACATTCGAATCAAGGGGGGGTGAGCAGACGAGGCAGATTCAAACCAAATGCATATTTTAGGTTAGAACTAAAAGATTTCGAAACAGTCTGGCACACCACGAAAACAGAAGTTCAATAGCCAAAGACATAATTATCAGAACAAAAACACCTAAACAGTAAGCCAAAGTCAACAAAAGAGATATTAAGAAAACAACTTTATGATTTTCAGATTCATCTTAAGCCAAAACTGAGATCCTGAACCAAATACATAACAGTGCCAATAGAGTACAAGCCTAAACATTGGCTCAACATTAAGAAAAATGACAGTCAAAAGGAACAAATGAACAGAATTTCAACTGGGTAACAACCCACAAGTAACCTAGTAAAATCAAGTGTCAAGTAAACTAACAATAGAGGAACAATAGCAATAGACTGAAAAGTAAAGATATTAAAAATCCTTATGGAACAATCAGATGATTGTAAAAGAGAAGGGATAGTTCTAAAAAGGAAAACTCAAACGACTTATAAACTCAAGACTGGAAAGACACAACAAACAGAAAAAAAAGATTAATTTAAACCTGAACCAAAGCATACTAATGGTTCGTCGGTTCAAGTAGCAGTTTGAGACAAGAAAATGCTAAGAAAAGCACTACTTCTCGAAAGTAATAGCCCTTAAATGATGAATCTGAATCAAGACGAAATGAATAGACATGATGAATTTATACTAGAACAAACACAACATCATAATTTGAAACCTGACTTGACTGAACAAAATCACATCAAACAACCTTCATACTTAACATCACTGATGCATTTGGTTCTTTAAAACCAGAATAGACGAGAGAAACATAGGAGAAACCAACCAGAAATTCCAAACAAAGATTTATCAAGAGGTTCACACAGACTTGAGCAAGAAGGGACAACGAAAGAGTAATTAACAAAAATCTTCAATTGAGCGAAAAATCTATCGACATATAGTGACATTCACACACAGAACTGCAATTAATCAGGGGTGACTATATATTTATGCAATTTTAAGATGAGATATATGAGAAATTAACAACAGAAAGTCAACAACTATAAACAGGAAAATCAAGCTAATATTTATACCATATTAGTATCATATTGGACTAGAAAATTATTAAAGTTATAAAATTATTTATTAAATTATAAATTAGTAGAAAATATATTCTTGTGATACTCCGTCGGTATATTGATCCGTCGGTATATTGATATCCTATAGGTAACATATTATTTTGAGCTCTTCTTTTAATAAATAAAATAATTAAGAGAAAATTATTAAAGTTACAAACTTATTTAGTAAATTCTAAATTAGTAAAAAATATATTATTTGTGCTACTCTATTGGTATATTGATACCATATCGATATCATATAGGACTGAGATTAATCTTTTGTGATACCCTGTTGGTATATGTATACCCTATTAGTATATCATACAAGGTGGATGCTGACATCAGCATGAAGTGAACACGCAAATTTTAATAGTATGGGGTATAAAATGTAAAAAGGATATATGGATGTAAATAGTTTGCTTCAAAGGAGCACAAACTTAATTTTGCAAAAAATTGAAGGGTTAATTATATCCACAAGCCACTGAGAAAAATTATTTACACAAAAAATAGCTTTTTTTTAATTACGAAAAGTAGCCATTTGGCTGACCTTTGACTATTTATTACAATTTTGAACATTTAGCCCTTATTGTATAGGCATGTATAGTCAATGTATTTTTGTGTATCATAATGTATACTTGGTGTATAACTCATGTATAAGTAATATACATTGTATAGTAGTGTAATTATATTGTATACTCATGTATAGTTTCACTGATTTTGGCTATTTTTTATGTAAATAAAACACAAGCTACTTTTTTTGTAAACTTTTTACTTTTTTGTATATTTATGTAGTTTATAATTACACCCACAAACCACTGAGAAAAATTATTTACACAAAAAATAATCCACTTTTTTTTAATTACGAAAAGTAGCCATCCGACTGACCTATGGCTATTTGTTACAATTTTGGGCATTCAACCCTCGTTGTATAGGCATGTATAGTCAGTGTATATTTGTGTATCATAATGTATATTTAGTGTATAGCTCATATATAAGTAATATACATTGTATATCAGTGTATATTTTCTATAACTATATTGTAGTCATGTATAATTTCACTGATTTAGAGCTATTTTTTTTATGTAAATAAAACATGAACTGCTTTTTTTGTACACTTTTTATTATTTTATATATATATATATATATATGTAATTTCCCCCCAAAAAAATACATAGTTTAACCCTGTATACTGAATTGTGTCAAGTAAAGTAGGACAAAAGGAATAACATTTATATCTTTTGAATTTTTTTTAGTGTTTTTACTAATTACATTCTTAGGTATTTCAGTAACACATAATACTCCTTAAATTTGCTTTTAAAAATAATTGAAAAACTTAACATTGTCTTCTATTTTTACTTACTGTTTTATTTACTTAGTCTTATTTTAAAACTCTAATTTCGACAAGAATACTTGAATAAAAGAAAGGGCTCATATATGCTACTATAGTTACACCATGTCATTATCACCAAGTAAATGGTGTGTAGATATTCTACAGACATTAATAATTCTTTTGATTAGATACTTTATAGATTTATCCAGCTTTAAATTTTCAAACCTTAAGAATTTGTTCTGATTTGCATGAATAAATTAAACAACCTGTAATTAAAGTTAATCATAAACGATATTGACATAAATCTAAAAAATTAGACGCAAAAATACTATAAAAAAGAGTGAAATTAGTTACACGCCTCGTCAATAAATTGTGTATTGCTAATAAAAAATGTTTCAATAAAATACTTTAATATTTGAGATTAGAATTTAAATAGATAAAAAAAAATTGTAAAACATAAAATTTAATAAGATGTAGTAAAGATGATAGAATTTCTTTTGATTATATTAAATAAATTGATTAGTGAAAAGAATGAAGGAAAAAAATTCAGAAAAAGGAATAAAAATATAAATATGAGTGGAGCCCATAAAGGAGTGTCACATCACCTCGTCTATGTTCCTCATATAGTGTATCGAAAATAATTACTCTATTTTATATGAAATAGGATTAAGATTTGCATATAACCTATTGATTCACTTTTTTCAATCCTCACGTATGAAATCACACAAAATATATTATTATTTCCATTATTTAATTTAAGAATAACTTGATTTTAAACTAAATGACTCCTAATTAGCTTAAACAAAGATCACGGCTAGGGGTGGTAAAATTAAACCAACTCATTCAACCCGTCCAACCCGTTGAAGTTTGAGCGGGTTAATAACCCACCTATTTATTAGCTCAACCCATTTAAAATTGGGTTGATATTCAATCCGAATTGACTCGAGAGAGATCTTGTAAAAATATTTTTAAAACACTTTTTTAAAAATTTAATATGTTTTATATAGCCAAAATAAATAAAAATATAATTTAATTAAGTATTAAAATATTGAAAAAAATAAATAAAGTAAGTAAAACTTAGTAAAAGTTGGGTCGGGTTAGGTCTTGACCCGCTCTATAACCCATTACTCAACCTGTTTTGACCCAACCCATTTTGACCTAAGCAAAATTGGGTTGGATTGGGTCTTGACCCATTTTTTGTATCTTGACCCATTATAACCAACTCAAATTTGATTTAACCCGCCCAATTGTCACCTCTAACCACTGCTCAAGCCATGAACAAATGACCTAAGCAAAATCTGTAAAGACCAGTCTATACGATGTGAACACGGTTTATTATATGTAGTGTCAGATCTATTATACTATATATATAGTCAGATCTATTATGCTATATATATATATATAGATAGATAAAATTCACGGGTTAGGTGAAAAAAAACTTTATATCATTGGGTTACTATTTTCTCTATCCCAATTTATGTTATATAATTGAAAATTCGAGAATCAATCAATTTTGTCTTTGATCAAAATTTCTTTTATGTGCTTTAAATATGTTGAGTTATTAATTATTATGATTTATAATACTTTTTACATAGTTCTCAAATATATAAATTTTATTTCAAATGATTTTAAGCTTCTATGTTCCAATTCGATTAAAATTTAAAAGTTTAAATCTCAAAATTTTAATATGTTCCAATTCGATTAAAATTTAAAAATTTGAATCTCAAAATTCTAATTATATCACTGAAAAAAGAAAAGAAAAAGAGAGTATTAATCACAGGGAACCTCTAACTACATGCATATTTTCTAGACAACAGAACTATGACAATAATGAGAGTAATTATTTTCAACTATATTCTTATACTATTTCTTTTTCAGAGTATTCAATTATTAGGAAGCATCTAATAAATAAGGATAACTTAACAAATCATAAGCAAGATATAATTTATTTAAGTTAAATATTCAAAAAAAAATTGAAATTACGTGTTTTCTATATTTACATATATTATCAATTGTCAATTCTAGGTCATTGTCATTGAGATTCGTATTAATTCGAATTTGAATCAAACCAAGTAGTAGGGGTATTCAACCATTTTGAAGGTAAGGAGAGGAGTTTCATAGTAACTTCCATTTTAAAAGAAATTGAAGAACCAACCTTTAGTCAGAATTAATTTTTAGTCAATAGGAGCCCTACTTCGCTCTTTCCAACTTCATCATTTCCATACAAGGACAAACTTGACTTTTTCTTAATAGGTGTGTACAATCAGAGACGTATCAAGAACTTGAAGATGGGATGAAGTGGAAACTATCATAAAAAGATGCATCTAAGATATAAATCTGACCTTTATTAGGATTTTATTATTGAACTAATAAACTTTTAAAACTAATTCTTATCTTTTCAAATAATAATTTATTCGTATACACCCATTAACTGTATGCATGCTATATCAACTACTACTACCAGTTTTAATATACACACTTGATTTAATTATATAAAAAATTTACAGTGACAAGAAAATAGAATTTCTAATGTGACAAATTAGAAAATTTGAAAGATTAAAGAAAAAATATTAATTAAAACACGGAAAATGCTACCAATGACCATTTAAAACGGTGTTGTCTAATTTTAGAAAGGAAAAAGAAATGATAGATATATGATTCAAACTTCTAACCTCACTTAAATAGGTGTACTCAATCATCACCGCATATAATAATACTTTAAGTGTGGATACATACATCTATATTTAAGTATTTTTTTCAAAAAAATACAATAGGAGTATTATATATTACTATTCTCTTTGTCCTAATTTATGTGACACCTTTTGAATTTCGAGATTCATATATCTTTTTTAATATTTTGAATTCTCAATTATCCCGACAATAATGTTTTTTATTTAGTTTACAAATATATAAATTTCATTTCAAAAAATTTGAAGATTTCATGCACAAATTCTCAATCAAACTAAAACTGTTTGACTCTAAAAAAGTAAAAAGTATCACATAAATTGGGACAACGAACGTATATATGATCTATGAAGGGCAACATGGGTTCATGTGAATCCGGTGAACCACCTCGCCTACAATGAACGAATGTGACACTTATTTTGGTAGAGAGGGGTGAGTGATTACTACTATTACATAGGTTTAAACAAAGACCATCTCATCAAGAAGAAAAAGACGAGCATGCAAAACAAACAACTTGTATAACATTCAATGTGTCTGTACGGTACACACAGTATATCCACGCTTTACTTTTGTCTAAAAAAATTGTAGCCACCATATTCTTTGATGCATTTATAAAATCCAAATTTTCCTCTTTCCAAAAAATAGACACTGCATAATGATCCTTATATCATTCAAAGGATAAAAAGGAACAACCAAAGTAGTAAAGCTCAGCTAACCACGTATGCAATACATTAAAAGAAGATACACAAGTTATGGATTTGTCTAAGCATAATAATTTTGATTTAGATCATGTATATAGGTGTAAACTATAAATGAAGTAATTGTTAAACAGAACAAATAAAGTGCAAGTATTTTCATTTTGGAACCCATTATCATTCCTAAATTTTGTTTTGACTTTATTGCTCTACCTTATTACTATTTATGTAATATATTAAGACATGATATTAGAATTTTTTACCAAATTAATTCATTGTTTAAACTAATTTACTAAAATAATACGTTTTTAAATTTTTTTACAAAAGTAGTATAAACGTATTTGTCAGTAACGTTTTAGGCTATTTTTATTTTAAAAATCTAACTGACGGT
>JBCEWC010022266.1:0-10101 GCA_038996855.1 Solanum aculeatissimum | reverse complement strand
AATTTTAAAAATAGTTATTTCAACCCGCCCCGCCCCACATAACATTAAACCCGCATCCGCCCCGCATAGCTCTAAACGCGCCCCGCATCAGCCCCACCCCGCCCCATTGCCATTCCTATGTATATAGTGTATACATATACATACAAGTGCGGAAAAATACTCTTTGCTTAGAGGACTTCTATCAACAAGGAGTTTATTGATCATGTACGTGATATTAACTCTCCAAAAGATGTTTGGGACACGTTTGAAAGGCTGTTTAACAAGAAAAATACAGCAAAGCTGCAATTATTGAATAATGAGTTAGCAATATTACAATAGGGAGGTATGCCCATCTCAGATTACTTTTTAAGAGTTAAAAGTATATGTGCTGAAATTTCAGAGATCAATCCAGAAGAGAAGATTAGTGAGCCACGCCTCCGACGGTATCTAATTATTTGTGGATTGAAAAAGGAGTATGATCCTTTTGTCACTTCTATTCAAGGATGTCCGTAACAACCATCTGTTGAAGAATTGGAGAACATGCTTTCTAATGAAGAAACTTTAGCTAAACAAATAGCTAAGATCTTGAATCCGATGATATTACTTGAAACAAAAATACAGAAGAAGAAACAAGCACGGAGAAAGGGAGAAATTCACACTACAACAAAAAATGCTACAGATGTGAAAAAATTGGGCACATCAAGAAAAATTATCGAGTAAAACTTTTCAAAGCCAATGTCACATGTACCAATGAAGGAGATGAGCAAATAAAATGGGAACAATATTTTAGCGTCCAAGCTGTTGAACAAAAGTCAACATAAGATTTTGTCAATTATGTCAACAAAAATAAGAGGGAAGAGTGGATTGTTGACTCATGGTGCTCTCATCATGTATCTAGAGATGGTTCTCTATTCTCAGAGATGCGAGAACATCATGGAGATCGAGTCATTATAACAATAGATAACTCGACATAGCTAGTAGCAAAAGAAGGTGTTGTGACAATTAAGGTTGCTGGATAAATCCAAAAGCATCAAATTATAGGATGTTTATCATGTTCCAAGTTTGATGAAAAATTTAGTCTGAGTTCCTCAAATTACCAATTCTGGAAAATATGTATTGTTTGATCCTCATAACGTGAAAGTGCTTGAAAATGTAAAAGAAATATTTGCTGATGTTATTTTTATCGACGAAAGGAAAACTTCCTTGTTTGTTATGTCAGCAGGTGAAGCTTATGTAAAAAAAAAAAAAAGCCAAACTAATAATGCATGGGATTTGGCATACTCGATCGGGTCATGTAGACTACCAAATGTTGCAGAAGATTTCTTATAAAAACTTGATAGATGACTTGCCAACTTTGAAGAATGTACGTAAAAGACGTGATTTGTTAAGGTTGTCAATATGGCAAGTCTCATTATCTTCCTTTCAATAGATCATCAAATCGTAGAACTACATTATTTGAATTGTTTCATACATACTTGATGGGACCAACAAGAACTCCAAGTTATAGCGGGCATCACTATGTTATGGTGTTTGTGAATGATCACTCAAGGTTCACTTAGGTGAAATTTTTGAAAGAGAAGAATGAAACATTATCCAAGTTTGTGGAGTTCAAAAATGTTGTTGCAAATGAGTTTGGAAAGGAAATAAAATGTCTCCGCAGTAATAATATAACATTGAAGAATATATGTCAGATGACTTCTTCTAGTACTACCATGAAAATGAAATTCTTCATCAAATGACTTGTCTAGATACTCTTCAGCAGAATGGAGTTGCGAAAAGAAAGCTTGCTTATCTTACTTCAGTTTGTCTTTCATGGTTGCATGATATATAAGAATCTTCCTCGAGAGCTTTGGGAAGAAGCTATTAAATATGGATGCCATGTGACAAACAGGCTACCTTCTTGGCCAAGTACACAAAAATCTCCTTTTGAAATTTTACATAGTCAGAAGCCAAATGTGAACTATTTTTGAATTTTTAGTTCTATTTGTTATCTTCATGTTCCCAAAATAAATAGAACCAAACTTGATCTGAAAGCAAGAAAATGTGTGTTTGTTGGCTATGACTCTTATAGGAAGGGCTGGAGATGCATGGATTTGATGATAAAAAGGTTTACCATTTTTAGAAATGTGGTATTTGATGAAGTGTCATCTTTATTCTCTGCTCAAGAAGTTGTTGTTCTGGGTGATAAATCAGGGTAACTTGGAACATTTATTTCCTGAAAAAAATATGCAATCACCTAGCAGTGAAGAGACAAGAAGTGTATCTCTAAATCAGAACATTTCAGAAGTTGGATCTCCAAATTAGAACATTTCAAAAGTTGGATCTCCAAATCAGAATATTTCAAAAGTTGGATCTCCAAGTCAAAATATCAATGGAAGAAGATAGCGAACAACAAGTTGTGAGAAGGTCAACAAGAGAGAAAAACAGCCAGACTACCTCAAAGATTATGAGGTTAAACGTAAAAATTATTTTGTGACCTTATGTTTCTTTACAAGAGCATCAACTATAGAAGAACCATTGAGCTATGAAGAAGCAAAGGACTGTCCACATTGGGAAAGAAAAATGCAAGAAGAGATCGAAACTTTAGATAAGAATGAAACTTGGGGAATTGGTATCTAAGTCAGAAAAATGCAATCTGATCACTTGCAAATGGGTATTATTTCACTTGAAGAAAAAAAATTAGATGGTACGATAGACAGATTTAAAATTCATCTAGTTGTTCATGGATTTTCTCAAGACTATGGATTGAATTATGAGAAGATATTTAGTCCGGTGGCAAAGATGGAGACAGTAAGGTCACTTATTTCTTTAGTTGCTTTCAAAGGTTGAAAACTGTGGCAACTTGATGTAAAGAATGTATTTCTTTATAGAGAGTTGGATCGATAAGTATTTATGGAACAAACTTATGGCTTTGTCTCTAAGTAATTTCCAAATCATGTTTGTCATTTGAAGAAAGCTTTATGGCCTTATGGTAAAGTTGATCAATACCTAATCTTTTGTGGTTTTAATTTAGAATTTTCGATTCAGATTGTAGTTTATTTATAAAATTAGAATCTAAGGCACATCTCCTTATATTATTATACGTTGATGATACGATAATAACCGAAGAGAATGAATCAGAAATTTTTAATTTAAGGAATGAATTGTCTGTTCATTTTGAGATGAAAAATTTGGGCACATTGGATGTTTTCTTCGTTTTGAAGTGGAAAAACTAGCTCAAGGATATTTTGTATCTCAAGAAGGTTATGCAAAGAATTTATTACAATGTTTGGGCATAGGAGAGTTGAAAGAAAAGACTACTCCAATAAAGCCAAATCTCAAGTTGAAAAAGGATGAAGACAAGTCTTTAAAGGATACGATAAAGTTCTGACAACTAGTTGGAAGTTTGATCTATTTGACCATCACAAGGCCAGAAATATCATACTATATCAGTGTTATTTCTCAATTTATGCACAATCCAACAACTTCTCATTTAGATGCTGCGAAAAGGATTTTGCGCTATGTGAAGGGATCTCTTAGTCATGGACTTTGGTACAAGATGTGTAAATTTTTTATTGAGTAGATTTACTGATGCAAACTGGGTAGACGATACAAATGATCGTCGCTCGGCTTCTGGTTACTGTTTTAGTACCGGGGAAACAATGGTTTTTTGTGCAGCAAGAAGCAAGATATTGTTGCTTTGTCTAGCACTGAAGCTAAACACATTACAACAACCATGGCTGCACAAGAATGCATTTGTTGAAAAGGTTGATTAAAGACATATCCCGTAATGTAGACTGTGTTGTGCAAATCAAGTGTGACAATGATGTGTTGTCGAAATACAACACTTTTGATAGTTAAAACTTAGAATTTTGTGTGTTCTCAAAGTGATGTTGGTAGATTTGATGTATTTTTATGTATGTTTTGCAGGATTACAAGGTTGACATAATTTTTGGGCCAAGTGTGTTGATTTTAAGGATTCACGAAATCCTTTATAGGTTGTGAAAGATTCCACGAGCCGTAGAAGGGGCTTCATAGAAAATTTCAATGAAGGGTGTTTTTCAGAAGTTTAAATCTACGAGCAAGAAGATGAGCCATAAATCATTGTACGAGTCATAGATCAGTTGTCATACCTTGAGGATAAGAAATTGGGGAGTTACTAGAAAGTCATCAGACGAAACCCTCCACGGGCCGTAGAATCTTATACGACCCATAGAAGGGTCTCGTAGAAGCCAACCCTAGTTTTGAAGATGAAGTCCACAAAACTCCGTTTACGGGCCATGAAATATTATATGGCCCGTAAAGAGCGCCCGTAGAGCTTGCCGATCTAGTTTTCCTATTTTGATTTAACTTTATATTTTAGACATTATAAATAGGTTTTTAGGTTATTTTTCATTAAGTTTCTAGAGAGTTTGAAAAAATAATCTTTTGTGTTCTTGATTCATACTTGTGATTTCTATTGAGGAGTTGAATTTCTTGTTCACAAATTCATTCGTGTAAGTGCTCATTTATGTTATTCTATATCATGATTCTTGCATCTACACTGATTATGAGTGGTTAAATCCACAACTAGGGTTGTGGGAACCATGAAGAACTAACAAGGTAAAATCGAATAATTCGTAATTCTTGGAAAGTGTGTATGAATGTATTAATTACTTCTCTTCATCTTAAAAGCTTTTGAACGGTGGCCAACGTTAGAACTCGCCTAGTGTTACTTCCCGGATCAAGGAGGTAATGAATAGGAAAAGATAAAAATTAACAGGATTCGATTGATATTTTCTCATCTAATCAACCAAACTGGATCAAGGGGAGTTGTACTGGATAATAGGTAAGGGTTAGTAGTGTTACTCTGCGGAGATGAATCAAATCTCATAGTGAAATTTACCTTACAACTAGATCAAAGTGTTTGGTAAACTTAACTTACTGTTCTGCATCTACTGGAAAAAAATATAATTATCTGGTAATATTGAGTTAGGGAATCATGAAGAACACATCACCCTAGTTAGTTCTTCTACTGATTTCATAACACTCGTATTAGTGTAGGTTTATTTTGCTTACAATTACAAACCCCTCCCTTTTCGGAAGATAACTAGGTTAATTACCCTACTTTGGTTTGAATTATTCTGGAGTCAACCATATTCCCTGTGGGATTTGACCCTAACCTTTATTAGGTTATTTACTTGACAACGAACGCTTTAACCTTCAAAAAGAGGTGTAGCTTGAGCGACATCAAGTATTTTGGCACCATTATCAGAGAATACAACTAGACTTGTTTAGTTCAAGTAATTTGGAGATCAATCCTTGTTTTCCTAATTTTATGTTTCTCATTATTTTTGCTTTGTTTCAACATGCAGGAATAATATATGCACAACACTCGGAGCTGAGGCAACCCTTTGACTCCGTTTGACCCAGAGATCCAAAGGACGCTGAGGAGAATGGCCTAGGACAATGTGAACAATGTTGCTGATGATGCGATGAATGCAAAACTCAATCCAAACAATGACAACCCACCTCCACTAAATCCACCACCACAGGGTTCTCAAGCCACAACAAATCAATGGAATCAATATCAGCTTGACCCTATGTCGATGGACGTCATGAGAGCTATTACGTTACCTCCACTGCCAGATGACATAAAATTCATCGTGTCAAGTGGATTGCTCCAAATGCTGCAGAATCACGGGTTGTTCGTGGGCCTACCATCAGAGGATCCACATAACCATCTATGCAATAGCATGATGGGAAACTAAAATTTGTCTATAGATGCCATTGGGCTCCATGTTTTCTCACTTTTTCTCAGAGGCAACACAACGCTATGGCTATCCGAGATCCCACAGATTTCAATCATCACTTAGGAAGAGTTGTAGAGGGACTTTTTAGAGAGGTTCTTACCAATCACAAAGAAGCTGAAGTTGAAAGCGCAAATCAATAACTTTGAGCAGGTGTCTAGTGATTCACTCAGTACGACATGAGAGAGATTTACTAAATGCTTGAGGAGTGTTCCAAACCATAAAATTGTTGATTAGGCCCTGGTGAAGATCTTTTATAGAGCCTTGGATTAGAATAGCCAAGCTGTTGTTGACACTATCATGGGAGGTTCGTTCATAGATCGTCCATTTCAGGAGGTTTCACAGAGGATGGAGAGAGTGGTCAAAACGAATTGTGCATGGGGGATGAGGGATAAAGCCACCACAAAAAGCTCGTTCTCAGTCAATACTAGTTCGGTGCAAGTGAAGAGATGATACAGGAGCTTGCTCGAATTAATACTAATGTGGAGTTGCTAATGAAGCAGAACCAACGACGAGTGAATGCAGTACCTCATCGGCTTCCACAACAACCCATGTACGAAAAACCTTATTATGAGGAGGACACTTGTTTTGTTACAACTCAGATGATGGGTTTCTGGACCAATGTCCAAGGGTCCAATCAGGACTTTTGGTGCCAAGGTAAAAGAAACCAAGGTCAGAACTTTAGAAGAGATGACTCCTTTTAGAAAACAGAAGAGACTACTATGACAAGAACAGGGGCTAAGAGTGAGATGTTGATTGGGGGCGCAGAGATGGCTACATGAATGGTCCATATGTTCCACCGCATAATTGAGATTCTGGTGCTAGCACATCTCGCATTGAAGAGATGTTTGATCATCTGTTGAAGAAGGCTAACGCTCAAGATGAGACTTTAAGGGGGATAAAATCAAACATCTCCAACATTGATCAGAAAATTGAGTCTCATTCTGTGGCTATCAAGCAGCTTGAGCAACAGTTCGGTCAAATATCAACTCAACTGAACCAGTGTTAGAAAGGTACTCTGCCCAATAACATAGTTCAAATCCTAAGAATGAGGGCAGTGTATGGTAGTGATGACACGTGGTGGAAAGCAGACTATTGATCCTCCAATGCCAGTTGATGATGATGATGTTTGTGAGAAGATGGTTGAGAATAAGAATGTTAATAGTGGAGATGTTCGTGCTAAGGATGGGGAGAGTGACGCAGTGCCAATACCACAGAAGTTAAAACTCATTCCTAGATCTCCTCCTCCCTTCCCTCAGAGACTCAAGAAGAAAGAGAAGGAAGGTAAATTCAATCACTTCCTCTCCATGTTGAGACAACTCTCCATCAACATCCCTTTTCTTGAAGTATTAGAGAAAATGCTCGGGTACGCAAAGTTCATGTAGGACTTGGTCATAGAGAAATGTACTATGAGCCAAGAGCTTTAACATTGCAGTATGATATCTACAAGGTCTTTGGTGTAGAAGCGAGAGGATCCTAGAACATTCGCCATTCCATGCACTATAGGTGATGTCGAGTTCGCAAGGGCACTTTGTGATCTATGTGCCAACATAAATCTGATGCCCCTTGCAGTATTCAGGAAACTAGGCTCGGAAGCCCCTACCTCTACAACTATGCAGTTGCTGATGGCTGATAAGATAGTAAAGAATCCTGTGGGGATATTATATGACATTCTTGTCAAAGTTGAGAAATTCATATTCCCCACAGACTTTGTGATCCTAGATTGCGAGGTTAACTTCGAAGTCCCAATCATCTTGAGAAGGCCTTTCCTATTTACTGTGCGAGCTCTGGTGGATATAAAATTAGACCAACTCAAGTTTTGATTGAATGATGAAGAAGTCGTCTTCAACATCTATCAGTCAATGAAGTGGACAAATGAACTAAAGATAGAGGTTTGGGCCATTGATGAAGTCTGAATAATCAAATAATCCAAGCCATGTCGTGATAATAAATCAGGCGCTACTTGGGAGGCAACCCAAGATACTTTGTAATAGTTGTAGTTTTCATTTTGTTTTTAGCTTCTGGACTTGTAGGTAGTTTAATTTTTTCTTTATGGTTGTAATTTGTAGACATTGGACTAGTGGCATATAGGGTAATAGTGTGGTTTGCTAAGCTTATGCAGGTACAGGACTAAGTCAGCTATCTTGGCCTGCATAGGCAACACAGAGTGATTCTATGATTGATTTTATGGGTCGTATGTCAAAATACGACTTGTACACTAACTCGTAGAACATTCCAGTAAGCAACCTCATGTGCACTCCAGTGCACGAGCCAACTTTATGGCCCGCAAAAATAACTACGGGCCGTGAATAGGGATCGTAGACCCTAGGTAAATTTTCTACCTTTTTGACTAAGTGTCGGGGGGTTTATGACCTACTTTATGAATTGTATTTCATTATATGGCTCGTAAATGGGTTCGTAGAAATCATCTCCCAATTAGGGTTTTTGGCTACCTACGAAACCATGATCTACGAGCTGTAGAATTCTACGGCCCGTAATCAAGGTTTCGCAGAGCTGGACCCAAGTCTTTTAAACCGACCCAATCAAGGTATAAATAGGGGTCAAATAAATTTTGACCCCACGTTCCTAAAAGTTTCCTAAAATACCCCAACCCCTTGTCAAACCTCATCGGTCCGACCACTACTCTGGTCACCATTCTGATTTTCTGGCGTCATTAGACATCTAGGGTTTTGAACCCCCTTCGAATCCTTCTTCAAATCTAACCTATTTTCGCACAATTTTGGTAAGTTCTCAACTTTAAAACCCTTGAACTATTGAAATTAATGTTAAGATTTATTGAAAGATTGATGGGTATGGTGTTCGTAATATGATAAATGCAAATTGAGTGTTGCCTTTGTACGAGTTTTGTGTTTACATATGAAATTGAATTTTTGCCCATGTTTGGAGTCGAATTTATAGCTGGAAAATGCATGGGTGGCTATGTTGTGTTTGTATGCTAGCTTGAAACACCTTGTCATCGCAGGTTGTTCAAACTGAATAATAAAATTGTTAAAAAATGTATGATTACATGGTGGGTTAGGTATCATGTGGGGTGTGTGTGAATTCTTGCTTCAATCCTGATATAACGAAAAAGGTCATTTTGGGACCCGTTTGATGAACTTGGAAATTCAAAGTTGCTAGGAAAGTCTCTTTATGAGGGTCTTCTATGGCCCGTGAAGCATTCAACAAGCTGTAGTTTTTCCTCGTAACTAGAATTTTTGGATGTTATCAGACGAAACCTTCTAGGAGTCATATATTATTCCACGACTCGTAGATAGGTCTCATAGGGGCCTGCCTTCCTAATCTCAAATCTGGAGTATCACCTACGACTCAGTCTATGAGGCGTAAAATATGCTACGTGTCATACCTGGTGTCATAGATGTCATTCTAGTAACTTAAATAAATGTACATTATTTCTATGAGATACCATTATAGCTCATAGTTTTTACTACGACCCATAAAGGGACCCTCGTAGACCCCTGTATGTTTGGTTTAGTACTGATTTTATTTTTCATTTACTGACTTATGGAGCTAATAGTGTTTGGTAAATGTGTGCTTTCCATGTACTATGGATCCAAAGCTCTATCTTGAGGAGATTAGAGCCATGCGGGAGCAGTTACGTGAGGAGTCTACAAACTCTGAGGCCGCTCCTGAGTCTAGTGGTTCAGTTGAGGAGCTTGGCGTGCAACCATATGAGGACGTTGAGCCATGACAAACTCGAGCCACCACCAGATAGGCCTAGGCTCAGGCTATTGTGGTCCATCCTCCCAGTCCGACGAGGGAGGAGCAAGGGCCAATAATTCCATACAAATAACCTCTTTTGAGAGAGGATCTCAGTCTAAATCCGAGGAGGGGTCAGACATCACATCTATACCAGTACCTCGAGCACCACCCTCACATTTGGATGCCAGGTCTAATTGGTGTTGTATCGAGGATATGTGGTCTATCTTTAGAGAGGACTTGCAGACGAACGAGCATGGACGGCCAACTCGTTCCATTTTTTAGGAGCCCAGAGTCATTATTGCAGGATTAAAGAGTGTCCTAGATCACCAGATACAGACTCTAGTGGCTAGCAGAACCGTTGAGGAAGTACTCCCTGGTCATTGTTCGTGAGTTCTTTGCCTCCTTCGTCGCCACAGTCCTCAACTCTCTTCTCAAGGGGAAGAAACCCCTTGCCTAGCCTCGACCGACACATATTATGGTGAGGGATCGTCAGGTGGATATTTCGGAGACCACTATTCGCTATATACTTTTTGGGCCCAAGTTCCAAACCCTTATGTGAGACCCTGTGATTTTCGTCTTCCATAATATACATATTGTGGCATGTTGTATAAAACATATAGGAATCTGGATA
>JBCEWC010022265.1:0-10101 GCA_038996855.1 Solanum aculeatissimum | reverse complement strand
TATTCTTGAATATGGGGAGTCTCACTACAAGGGTCATAACTTCCACATCCCAACTCTGAATTGAGTAAAACTAGTTGCGTTGCAAAGATAACTCGAAGAGCTTCGATACGATATATAATATCCCACATAGTTCATCTCGTACCAAGAGATATGGCTTTTCAAAGTCTATGCTGCCTAACCGGCCTTACAACCTTCCACCAACACAATTCCTTTGAATCCGGCCACTTAAATACAACCTATGACTATCAAGATTCAACCATGATGGATTCAACACTAACCTTGACCAACCATTACGAAGTTTAAAAATTTTTGGGTCGTTATAGGGAACCTGAGGAGTCCCTTAACAAGCCTCATAACATATATTCGCACATTATCAATTCAGAAGCGCATAAATATGCATTAAGCACATAGTTCTGCGGAGAAGGTAAGTATGACTCACGCTATGGGGATATCATAGAGATAGGGATATACATGGATTCACATATCACATAGCACATATATATAAGGGATGGGTAAGTAAGACTCAAGCTATGGGGGTATCATAGGAATTAGGACTTTCCATAACTTCTCATATCACATAATCATATCATCCATGCATAATATATAACCATAACATCTCAAAGAAATACACATAGCATAATTCGTACAGAAAGCTACAAGATATCCAACAGTGCCTCTAGTCTAGAATAGGTCGGGGGCTAAGACACTTTCGGGGATCACCCTCAAAGTAAAGAAATAGACAACAAAATCATAATAGGTAGATAGAAGTCGACTTGTCCTTGGATGATAAGACTCACCACAAGCAACTCTGAATCAATCAACTAGTCATCAAGAGGAAGAAGGTGACAGTCTTCGGTCCCTATATGGTTAGATCATGTAGGCAAAAGAGTATGTGTTAGTACGTTTGAATGTACTAAGTATCCGGGAATGCAAATGCATATGAACATATTACCCTACAAATCAATGTTAGATGGCAAAGCACATATATAGGAAGAAATATATATAAGGAATAATGAGATATCAATATGCCATGAAATACATGATGCATAAATGGTATAGTACCTAATATATCGGGGATGTGACCGTAACTGACGTATAAGACCAAACGAGCTACTACTTGGAATTTCAATGTTCACCCTACACCGGAGGAAAGTGGATCTACTTGCCAAAGGTAGACCATACTTCTCCTTACGAGCCTCCCATTTTATAGAAGCAACCTTACCTTACGAGCCTCCCATTTCGATAAGGATTTTCAAACTTAACATAATCATCCACAAAGGGCCATATACATAAACCTATGTTTGACACATAGTTAAGAGAAAAGAGACTTTACATAAGGACCCCTTAGGTCGAGCCCCCACCCCCAATCTTATTTGGTGCTAAATTGTCATTCCACGGGAATACATATAAATATACATGCTTGAAATCAAAACATAAGTCTTTTCAAATCATAACCATGCACATTTAGGCCGAAAGACCAAATCATACTTCATGTCATATTTTCATGCATAAGAGTAGCTCAATCATAACTTATACATATTGGTGTAAATACTCAGAGTTTCTCAAAGAGCCATAATCATAGATATTTATTTGATCACATTCTTGTCATAACCATACTACTTTTAAAACAAAATCATAATCATGATTAGGACTTAGCCCATATCAAGAGTTCCATGAAAATCATAATTCATGTATGCATATGTCATAAGAGACGAGGGAAAATGCATGGGCAATAGAGATTCAAACTTAAATCAACAATATAATATGAAATCCAAGTAAATCCATAAGTAAATTCACAATTAAATCACAATTTAGATTACTCATGCTTTAATCAAACTTTAAAGGGACAATTCATATTCAAATCTTCATAATATTCATTCAATTAAATATATTAGGGCTTAATTTTCTTTACAAACAACAATTAAACATAGCTCATAACTCGATTTAACCAAATAAACAACAATTTTAAAAACCTATATTGAAAGTAAGCTCAATTTCATAAAATCAAGTGAAGAAAAACACTTGGGGTTTCATGGTTGAAAGGAGCCATGAATAAATTCCCACATACCTTTGATGACTAAGAAAAATGGAGAAGAAATTGATTGAATAAGAAGACCCCTTTGAATTCCCAAGCTGAACCTTTAAGCCTCACTTGAGAAAAGCTTTTAGGAGAGAGAATTTGAATATTCTAAGTGTAATGAGTTGAATTGAATGAGAATGGAGGAGTATAGGCTAAATCAGGTGTTTAAGAGGGCTTAGGAAGACTAAAATGACCTTAGGAAATCACCAAAATTATAAATAAATGATTAATGAAATGAGCCTCAAAATTGCCAACGGGTCATCTGAAGGGACACTACCACAGGTCGTGTGGTGGGCCACGAATCGTACAGTGGTTCATGGTACTGTCCTAAGCCAAACATTTCAGCATGGTCAACACCACAGAAGGGTACACGACCCATCAAGAGGTTCACGGTCTGTGAAGGTTTCCATATAGGTGATGCAAGTTCTGGAACGTTAACCTTATACTTAGAACCATTCCTTAGGTTTGAGACCTTCACGATACACTCCACCACGACCCATGGTGAGGACCATGAGACCCCCACACGGACCATACAAGGCTTCACGACCCGTATGGGGTCTCCTGATGCCATGCGTTGGCCAAATTTTCAGTACAAATCCTTGCACAGGCATCTTTACGAAAAAGGGCATAACGTCCTCATCCAAACTTCGAATCAAGTGAAACCAAATGTGTTGAAAAGCTAACTCAAAGAGCTTCAATTTTATAGGTTATAACCCACCCAGTTCTTCCTGTGCTAATAGATAACACCAGTTAAAGTTGACCCTTCCAATGGTTCTTAAAATAAACTTAACCAACACAGTTCTCTTGAACCTGGCTACATAAGGGAGACTCACGGTGATCATTAACCACCAAAAATGAGTTCAAAATCAGTGCACACCACATCAACAAGGTTTTCCAAAGTCTGAGTCCTTACAAAACTGATGAAAGCGAGATGTTCGACTCTATTACTCAACTCTAACTCTGTTCTCGCCATGACTTCTCCTTTTGGTGTACTAGTAGAAGCTGAAGGGGATTATTAGTTCTCTTCAAACAGAGTTGCAAACACTAATCTTTTGCAAAGAAGATGTACGTGGCTCTTAGAATATAAGCCACGTACATTTATCAAACATTGATACACTAATTTATAAGTAAAATTACTAAACAAGTCTGAGCTTCAATTTTATTGACAAATATCTTGAATACACACTCTTCTAATATAGTACAAATGTATAATTCTTTCATTAAACAAGCAAACTCCGAAGGCTGTAGTGCTTTACTTTACTACTATGCTTAAGTAAACTATTACTTGATAGTATAAATAAATCTATACATAATTGCTTTAGATCCGTCATTTTATTCATGTCTTGATCTCTTCCTACACCAAATCACCGACGTTACCAGGCAGGTGTTCTAGGTCGGCACCCAATTCTTTTTCTGAAATGATGTGTGTTCAGTGTGTACACATATCACCTATTAATCAAAAATAATAAAAATGGTCAAAACTTAATAAAACATAACATTCGCGCCTTTTACTAGATCTACCGAAAGGAGCGGTCCGGTAAAGGGGGATTAATAGTCAATATGGCATATGCCGCCAATTGATAAAGTCTTGACAAAATAGACGCAGAAAAGGGCGTTTGAAGAAATCTCGACTTCAAACCCAACAAACAATAGAATTAATCTTTTTACCCACCAAAAACCAAAAGATGGCACAATTTAATACTTAACCATAGTTAGTATGTGTTAGGTGGGTTGACTAGTCTGGGTTGGTAGGCGTTGCCTGTCTCCTCTCTCCTTCGTCACTGTCTTTCATTTCCTCCATATATTACTCCCCCTCATTTTTTATTTCCTTACAAGTCTCTCCAAACCTAACCAAATTCTCCCATACTAAGCCAATCAAGAAAAACCTCTCTTGTCTTCTTTTCCCCCCCTCGTTGTCCTCGCCTTTTCTTTCTGATTTTCTCTCCAGCCGGCTAAATCATCTTAACTGGGTAATTATCGGTTACCCAGTTGAGCAAAGTTCATTACATTTCTCAAGTCTGGTTCTTTTGTTTTTGACAATTCAGAGAAATGGACTCTACATCAGAAAAGCTTTCCCCTTTTGATTTTATGGCGGCGATCTTTAAAGGAGGAAAGATATTTGATAAACTGAACTCGTCATCGGATTCGGGTGACTCAAGTTCTCCAACTTCATTGGCAGCTTTGTTGATGGAGAACAAGGATTTGATGATGATATTGACAACCTCGGTTGCTGTTTTAATCGGATGTGCAGTTGTCTTGATGTGGCGGCGTTCCTCAACATCTTCTAAGAAGGTCGTGGAGCCACCGAAGTTGGTGGTTCCTAAGTCGGTTATAGAACCTGAGGAGATTGATGATGGCAAGAAGAAGATTACCATCTTTTTCGGAACCCAGACTGGTACAGCCGAAGGCTTCGCAAAGGTTTGTCAATAAACATTTAATTAACAGTTCCAAACGGAGGACTATTATACACATTTACATATCATCCATAACCCTGTTTGTCGGAGGTTAAAGAAGTTGAAGTCATAGATAGAATAAATAGAGATTTTATTTTATTTTATTTCGGAATTTGGTGATCATGATTTTGGAGTTGTTGAAGTTTGTTAAAAGGAGTAATGATATAGAAGATCAAAAAGTCAAAGTTTACTACTTTTGATAGGTAAATTGAGAAAAAAAAAGGAGTTATCTGTCAGCATAGAAGGGAGGGTAATTTTGTGATCTCAGCGAATGACTTCTAATTAAAAGAGAATAATCTGTGATAATGAATGTATTCATACAGGCACTTGCTGAGGAAGCCAAGGCCAGATATGAGAAGGCTACCTTTAAAGTGATTGATATGGTGAGCTTTCTTTTATGATGTTTTCTTCACAAGTATGATATACAAAGTGAAGTTGTTGATTATAGGAATCGTGATTTCATTATTTCTGATGCTTGAATGAATGAATTCTAGGATGATTATGCGGCTGATGATGAAGAGTATGAAGAAAAATTGAAGAAAGAAACATTGGCATTCTTTTTCTTGGCGACGTAAGTTGGAAATATCAACCTTGTATAATCACTTGCGAAATTGTCGTTTGTTGTTATATGTAGTTACTAACTTGATTTATGTTGGTTGATCATAGATATGGAGATGGTGAACCAACTGATAATGCTGCCAGATTCTACAAATGGTTTGAAGAGGTGAATGTAATTGATTAACTAAGTGATCTAACATCTTGTCAGTCTTAAGTTTGTTGCATCTCAGCTTTATCGTTATCCTGTTATTTTCTGAAGGGGAAAGAAAGGGGTGACTTCTTTAAAAATCTTCAGTATGGAGTATTTGGGCTTGGTAACAGACAATACGAACATTTCAACAAGGTCTGCGATTGATTTTATTGTTCTTGCAATTGATCTTGTTCATATATATCCTGATATACATGGGAAATCACTAATATGACAGCTGTTTGCTAATTTGTACTTGTTTGTTCTCTTTATTGTTGGTGTCAGATTGCTAAAGTTGTGGATGAGCTTCTGGCTGAGCAAGGTAACATTCTCTTTTGATTGCAAACTTCTGTCCATTTTTTTTACCTGAATATGAAATATTGGACAACTGTTGTTCTCTAATTGGATATCAGTCACATAATGCCATCCTGTATAATTAGAATAGTAAAATAGAGCCGTTTATGTTATTTTGTATTTGGATCACTTGGAATAAAGTGAGGAATTCTCTCCATCATAGTGCTGAACATTTTGACTGCAGAAGGCAGGTTTTTTAAAATAACTTGGTTAGTGCAGAAGCCTCTTTAAGTATGGAGGAAAACTCTCATTCGGTTCTATAAATGGCATCTAGGATGTTATTCTCTTTTCGTAATTAAATTGATTCTCTGTTCTTACTTGCTAAAGTTTATAAACTGCTGCAGGCGGGCAGAGGCTTGTTCCAGTGGGTCTTGGAGATGATGATCAATGCATTGAAGATGATTTTGCTGCATGGTATGCTGACCGAAACTTCTCTTAATATGACAGGAGCTCCTTTTGTTTTCTAAATATCTGTGTGCCCATAATTATGTGAATGTTGTAGGCGTGATTTAGTGTGGCCTGAATTGGATAAGTTGCTTCTTGATGGGAATGATGCAACTGCTGCAACTCCATATACTGCTGCAGTTTTGGAATATAGGGTTGTTACCTATGAGAAGTCCAACTTTGATAACGACTTGACCAACACAAATGGTCATGCAAATGGACATGTCATTGTTGATGCTCAACATCCTTGCAGGTTACAAACCTGCTCTTCCTGTCATTGGACTTCCATTATACGTGCCTGCTCTATCCAGTTCTTATCTTACTTCTATCTGCCTCTTTATCTGCAGAGCTAATGTTGCTGTGAGGAAGGAGCTTCATACTCTTGCTTCTGATCGTTCATGCACTCATCTAGAGTTTGACATTTCTGACACTGGACTTGTGTAAGTCCTCTCTTAAGTCATTCAACATTTTATGCTTTTTCGTCAATCCAAGGACTGTAGATAGCGAGTGGTTCTAAAAGGCTGTACTCGGGGCTTTCAACGCATGATTCTAATTCTACAAATTTCTTTAATGGGGAGATTTCATCTTGGAAGTTATTTGAAGCCAAGTGATGTCACTGAAATTTATTATAGTTGTATTTTCTAAAATGGTTCTTGTGTTTCTCAGGTATGAAACTGGTGATCATGTTGGTGTGTACTGTGAAAATTTGATCGAAAGCGTGGAGGAGGCTGAAAGGTTACTGAATATATCACCAGACACTTTGTTTTCCATTCACACTGATAACGAGGATGGCACACCACTTAGTGGAAGCTCATTGCCATCTCCCTTCCCTCCTTGTACTTTGAGAACAGCATTGACTCGGTATGCTGATCTTTTGAGTTCTCCTAAAAAGGTAACTTACTGATCTTGAAGTTCCTCGTGTTTTTCTGTGATTTATGAAGTACTCATGTTTAAATGCATATCTTGCAGTCTGCTTTACTTGCTTTAGCGGCATCTGCTTCTGATCCGAATGAAGCTGATCGATTAAGATATCTTGCATCACCCGCTGGAAAGGTGTGGACTTGTTGCATTTTACTTTCACTTATTGGAGCTTACTTCATCATTCTCATGTCTTTGTGAAATCCATTTCTTCAGGAAGAATATGCTCAGTGGATAGTTGCAAGTCAGAGAAGCCTTCTTGAAGTGATGGCTGAATTTCCTTCAGCCAAGCCTTCAGTTGGTGTTTTCTTTGCTTCTGTTGCTCCTCGCCTACTACCGAGATTCTACTCTATCTCATCTTCTCCTAGGTGAGTAGCTTGCTGCAGTTCTTTCAAAGATTAAAAGTAAAGGCAGTGTTAGAGAGTTTGTTATGTAGGATGGAGATAAAATGTGTTAAACCACGATAAGCTAACCTTTTAAAAGTTGTATTCCATAATGGCCAATGCAAAATGAGGATTGATGATGTCTGTATTAAAATTTTTTTGGACAACTATGTTCATATTTCTTGGAGTTGGTTTTTTATTTATTTGTTGAATGTTCGCATGAGGTATTTTTTGACAATGGCGGACATACAACTGCCTGACTACAACATAAGCTTCTGATGATTTTCTGCAATATCTCGTTTTTGCACTTATGAATATGAAAGATTGCTTCCACTTTTTTCATTCCAGTTGATTTGACAAATCAGAGAACATAACCTTGTGATCTACATTTACTTGCAGGATGGCGGCATCTAGAATTCATGTAACTTGTGCACTGGTTTATGACAAAATGCCAACTGGACGAATCCACAAGGGTGTCTGCTCAACATGGATGAAGGTAGTTACTCAATGAAGGTTGAACTTTCGTGACACATTCATATAAATTATAAGAGAACTCACAAAGAACCACTTTCTGGTATTACCATTGTGCCCTAAACCAGATGGAGGTTTTTTTCTTTTCGCGGCATTTAGCTTGTTTATGACAAGTTATTAACTAGACTAGTTAGTGATTTTTTCATTTCTTTTGAAATCTTTTAGATTGTTATAAAAGTTAATATAGCTTTGGTTCTCAATTCTGTTTCCATGTGGTTCCTCTTTCAGAATGCTATTCCTCTAGAAGAAAGCCTTTCCTGTAGTACGGCACATATTTTTGTTCGGCAATCAAACTTTAAACTGCCAGCTGATAACAATGTTCCAATCATAATGATTGGCCCTGGTACTGGGTTGGCACCATTCAGGGGTTTCCTCCAGGTTAGATTCAAACCCTCAGAGACTAGTGGAAGTATGAGTCTTTGTAATGCTTAGCATTTAACACTTCTGGTATCTTTCAGGAAAGAATCGCTTTGAAGAAGGAAGGAGCTGAGCTTGGTCCTGCTGTATTATTTTTTGGATGCAGGAACCGCCAAATGGTTAGTATTTAACTGGCTATGGATATTTCAGAACAAATTCACTTACATAAGCACATGTACTTGGTACTATATTTTATGGGTTACTACATCCACTCAACTCATCTGTTTGCATCTATAGGACTACATCTATAAAGACGAGTTAGAAACTTTCCTCGAGGCCGGTGCACTTTCTGAGCTAGTTGTTGCTTTCTCACGTGAAGGACCTAACAAAGAATACGTGCAACATAAAATGACACAGATGGTATGCTGTTCCTTCTACCCTTAGTTACTGTACAAATATATTTTATGTTATGCCAATGGTTGCTTTGAGATTTCGTATTTGACTATCTTCTTGTTGCTAGGCGGCAGACATCTGGAACATGATTTCTCAGGGAGCATACGTGTATGTCTGTGGTGATGCTAAAGGCATGGCCAGGGATGTCCATCGGACCCTTCATACTATTGCACAGGAGCAGGTAAAACTTGTCAATATCATACTATTTTCTGGCTGTGGTCGTTGTTCTGCTGTCAAAGGGTTGTCTGGTACCTTACCGGCCTCCTTTCAATATTTAATTCCATTAGTCATTTGTTATTTCTGTCGAGGTTTTTTTATTGCTTGAAGTATTCATCACACAAATGACCTGGAACAATTCTTCATAAAAAAAATTAAAAAAAAAAAAAAACAAATGACCCGGAACAATTCAATGTACTTTACTGCTGTACCACTTTAAGACCACAACTATAAGTCAGATGTTGACCGATGCATCAAATTACAGCACAACAGGAAACTTAACTTGTGTATCTGTTGCAAAACCCTTGCTTGCTTTGATTGAGATTGTAACTTTACTTTATCTCAGGGATCACTTGATAGCTCCAAGGCTGAGAGCTTGGTGAAGAACTTGCAAACGACTGGAAGATATCTGCGTGATGTGTGGTAATTGTTGCGTGCAAGCCCTGTTGTGATTATAGAAATATGTTGGAAGGTGATGACTTGCAAAGAACAATCAGCCTTTCAGTAGGGAAAACAAGTGTACGACTTGTCGTCAAAGCTCTGCGATTGTATGATTCTTTTTTCACTTTTGGATGAAAGATTTTTTGGTTCATGTAGTTTATATATTATATATATACAACTGTGGAACAAATAATTATATTAGTATTAATTTTAGGCAATATTTAATCAAGAGCTTGTAATTTCCCTAATGAACCAGCAATATGGTTCACACTCGATTATATGCTGACATTTTAAGAGCATATTTATTACATTTCGAAATAATTTGAGAAAAATATTTTACGGTCTCGCAAAAAATAGGATGTATAACTGACATTTCGACTGAAGTACGAAGTGAATGCTTATGCCTTTTCCCTTGATCTCCTTGCGGATTCCTCTTTTATGTATTAATAATATACTCCTTCCATGGCATATTAATTTAATTTGTGACATAAGAGAATTTAATAAATAACATTTATAAGTTGCTAAATTTCAAATTATAACAGGATTCTTTTTCTTTCAAGTTTTAACAGAAAAAAATAACAATATATAACCGTTTTTCATTTTAATGTTGAAAAAAAATAAAAAAATCAATTTAAATTTGTTAGTAACATTTTTGATTGGCACATATTAAGGAGAAGATAACTGAATATATTCCACTTCCTTAAATCTCTCAAATTAGTTAAATTA
>JBCEWC010022264.1:0-10101 GCA_038996855.1 Solanum aculeatissimum | reverse complement strand
CACTTTAACTTGGCAATGGACCTAGTATTATTTTCGATCACCACCTCCAAGCAAATGGAGCAATCCAAAGCTTCCATGTTGTTAATGGGAAAAAAAATTGAAGATGAAAAAGAGTTTGCAATCGTAGATTAAAATTTTTAGAGAAAAATACTAGAAACTACATACACTTATAAAGAATACTGATAGCATAAAAGTCATTATATTAGATAGTAGTAATCTAGTTGTGTCATAAATGCTTTCATATCTTGGTCAACAACAAGATGTAGATAACATAACATTAATTTTCTTTAATTGTTGAATTTGATGTTAGATTTTTTATATCAAGAGTTTTTTTTAAGTATCTTCATGAATACTGAGATTTCATAACATTAATAAAATTGTTATGCTAGAAAAAAATATTTAAGTGTGAAAGCTCTCGAATGGTAAATGAGAACCAACTTTCTTTATTGAAGTTATTTTTCTATACTATATTTACTTCTCACAAGTTGGATAAATAGTAATTTACATTGCAGTATTATTTATTAAATTTTAAGTCTTATAAAATTTAATTGAGAATTATCTGCTCCGTTTTAATTTATTGAAGTTGTTTGACTGGGCATGCATGGTGGCACATGTCGTTGGCAAATATTTACTTGTTTATTAAAGAGAAAATACATAAAGTTACACTTAAAGTTGTCACGTATTTTACAAAAGACACCTTAATTTTTGGTATCCTATTACCCCCTTAAAATTTTTTGAACTATTACTATTACATCGTTTTTTGTTCACCTAGCATACAGAGAGTATGATTTTTTTAAAGAACGTGAGCAACCTAAAATAATGAATATAATTTTATTTTTTCAAATATTTTTGATAAAATATATTTTCTAATTTTTCTTATCATTCTAATGTCACCATCCAAAATCTAGTGTGATGTCACGGCTAGGGAGGGTACTCTGGACATGGTAGACACTCAGAGACTATTGCTAGTCCCCAAGCGAACCACTTGACCTCATCACATTCATTCAATCAACATATTTAGCAAATCAATAGAAGACTATGATAATAAACGATGGACAATCTAAATATATAGAATTCAAGTCATCTCAACTCAACATGACTAGTAAGAAAGAAACTAGTCAAAAATAAGTATTCAACTCAAAACAATTCACACTCTAGTCTATGAAGCCTCTATCAACTATTCAATGGTGCCAATGACAGACTCATGACTACCTCAAAACAAAATAAGAAAATCTATAGTCTGACTCTAAATGCTAGATGAAAATATAAATAAGAGTCCTCCGGGAGAAGGGGAAGGTTCAACCCAATTCCATAAAGGCGAGTCAACCCAATTCCAAAACAACTTAATAATAACAACAAAAGCGGAAGAAACAGTCTAACAATATAAATAAGCGAAAGAAAATAAAATACCACTATCACAAGAACTAGTGTCACATGTACAAGCCTCTAAGTGTAGAATACTCCAAGAAATACGAGTCTTAAATGTCTAGTCCTCAAATAGAATAAAACGTAGGATGGGATCCTCAAGGCCTGTTGAAGACATAAGCAGCTACCTCAAAAGATATCTTGATCAAGCCTACGGTAACACGATTCTATCCCCATATGAACAATTCTTCCATTCAACATATCATGATCAAGCCTACGGTAACACAATTCTATCCCCAATGTACTCAATTCTACACAGATAGGAACATACAAGGTTCATTCATACTTAACAAAAGGTTGAAAGTCTACTTGACTCAAATAAAGTCCCAAATCATATCAAGTTTGTTGCCTTCCCCCTCTTTTGGTATTCTAAATCACCACAATCTATTCAAATATTGCATCACAATCACATAACGAATCTAATGATACTAAAATCATTCAATTCAGAGATAAAAGATAAAATGATCAAAAATCTCGTGCAAAAAAATATTATCGAAAGCTGAAAATTAATATATAAAAATGTTCTCCATGTAATAAGAAACTCAAACGTGAAAACAATTTTAAAGATAGAGTTAAGATGAGTAAGAAATCAGTGATTAAAGATTAGAAAATTCCTATCCGAAAATCTCCAATTTGAACCATAAAAACCCAAAATTAGAAGTTAAAATCAAGAATTAATCAATGTAAATTAATGAAATAGGTTAGAAAATAGTTACCCAGTCAATTTGTCTTCAAAATCTCAAAATTCCCCTCTTAGAACGAAGCTTGAAATATCATAAATGGTGAAAATGGGTTAAGCCACGTCTTTTGAAAGACACAATGTTCAGGCATTTAATGCACTCCACGAATGTGGAGCCATATCCATGAACGCGGAGATATAGGAGTCTCAACACTCTGCGAACGCGGACTACTCATCCACAAATGTGGAGTAGTGGTTATCTGAACCCCGCGAACACGGGCCCCAACTCCGCAAATGCAGAGGTCAAGTACCCTAACACTCTACGAACAAGGAGGTGTTCGTACCAAGGCCCTTTTGAAAAGATCTCCAAAAATGAGAATTAAATTGATCACCACAATTCGATATAATAGATAATGATACCCTAAGCAACATTATCAACTCTTGGATGTAGACCTTAGTATAATGTTCTACACTTTAAGAAGTCTTCACCGACAAACAGTAGGTTGTTTTCGTCATTCTATCAACGCCCACCCATATTGAGTCAAATTGCTTCCTAGTCTTTGGAAAACTCGCAATGAAGTCCATATTTACTTCCTCCTATTTTCAGTAGGCATTTCAATATCTTAGGCCAAACCACCTGGTCTTTAGTATTCCACCTTCACTTGTTGACAATTTGCGCACCCTATTACACACTTTGCTATGTTTATCTTCTTATCAATCCACCCAATACACCTCTATAAAAATTTTATACATTTTGGTGGATCTCAAATGAATACTTAGAGTTATGAGTCTCATCAAGTATCTTTTCCCTTAGCTCATCCATATTAGACACACATAATTGCCCTTGGTGACAAAGCACTCTATCTCCTCCTTGTAAGAATACTTCAATTTTTTTTATCAACCACCAACTTCTTCAATTCAACCATAGTAGGATCTATATCTTGCTTTTCTCTAACTTCCTCTATCAAAGATGATTCCACCCTATTTTTCACCAATACACCATCATTTTTTAAGCTATTCAACCCCACCCAAATGAGCCAAATGGTGCACTTCCTTGACTAGCTTTTTCTTTCCATCCTCAACACGTGCAATGTTTCCTATAAAATATTCTACTCAATGCATTGACCACAACATTAGCCTTGCTGGGAGATATATCTCACTCATGTCATAATCCTTTAGAAGCGTCAACCACCTTCGTTTCCTTAGGTTCAAATCCATTTGGCTAAACACATATTACAAACTCTTGCGGTCAGTGAATATATCGACATACACCCTATAGAGATAATGTCGCCAAATCTTTAGTGCAAATACAATGATCAATAACTCAAGATCATGTGTCGAATAATTCATTTCATGCACCTTCAATTATCTTGAGGCATAAGTAATGACATTTCTATCTTGCATGAGCACACAACCCAAGTCTATATGTGAGGCATCACAATACACAATAAAACCATCTGGCCCTTCGGGCAATGTCAAAATAGGGCTGAAGTAAGACGATCTTTTAACATTTAGAAACTTTTTTCACATTCATTGGACTATTGAAATTTCACTTTCTTTTGTATCAATCTCATCAAAGAAGAGGCAATAGAAGAAAATCCTTCAACGAATCTCTGATAATATCTAGCCAAACCCAAAAAGCTCCAAATATCGGATGGAGATAATGGTCTATACCAATTCTTCACAACCTCTGTCTTCTTTGGATCAACTATAATACCGTTACCCAAAATGATGTGGCCAAGAAAAGTCACCCCCCCTTAGCCAAAACTCACACTTGCTAAACTTTGCAAATAGTTGCCTATATCTCAATGATTGCAACAAAATCCTCAAATAATCCTAATTCTCTTTTGTATCCCATAAATATACCAATATATCATCTATGAACACAACCAGGAACATATCCAAATACAGTTTTAAGATCCTAGTGATCAAATCTATGTAAGCAGCGGGGGCAGTTCTTAGTCCAAACAACATAACCAAGAATTCAAAATGATCATACCGGGTCTAAATATCGTCTTTGGAATTTTATCCTCCTTCACTCTCAATAGGTAATATCCAGACCGAAGATCAATCTTAGAGAAGTAGCTTGAACCTTGTAGTTGATTGAATAGGTCATCAATCCTCGAAAGTGGATACAAGTATTTGATAATCACTTTGTTGAATTGCCTCTAATCCACACAAATTCAAAATAAACCATCATTTTTCTCTACAAACAATATCATAGCACCCCATGGATATACACTAGGACTTATGAACCCTTTATCAACCAAGTCTCTTAATTATTCCTTCAATTCTTTCAACTTCACCAAGGCCATTTGATATAGAGGTATGCAAATAGGTTGAGTGTCGAGTAAAAGATCAATGCCAATGCCAATTTCCCTTTTGGCAAGAATATCGGGAAAGACATCGAAAAACTCATTAACTATATGAACCAAATTAGGAGTAGGAATATTGGACTCAACATCCATGACTCGGACTACATGATATATGCATCATTTGAAAATCATTTCATATCCTTTACATAAGAGACAAACTTACTCTTGAACACGGAATGTGTTCCCTTCCACTCAAGGATGGACTCATTAGGAACTTAGAATATGACCCTACGGGTTCTACAATTGATAGAAGCATAAGATGCATACAAAAAATCCATACCAAGAATAACATAAAAATCAGTCATATCAAGTTCAACAAGATCACATTAAAAGGCTTTATGCAAGACTGACACAGGATAATTTCTACAAACTTTCTTAGCTAGGATTGACTCACCAATCGGAGTATAGACTAAATAAGGCTCTAATAAGACTTCAGGAGACATATAAAACTATATAGAAAGGTAAGGAGTAACAAACAATATATTAGCATTGGGGTCAAGCAAAGCATACACATCATGATCAAAGACTCTTAGCATACTCGTATGTCACGACCCGAGAGTAGGGCCTAGATGTGACATGGCGAAGGAGAACCCGAGAGTTCTCGATCAAACCATTTTAGCATCATCACACCCATCATCGGCTTGGAAGCGTGTAGTAAAATGAACAACACATAATGTCTAAGGGATTTAGAGGCGTAGGACTCAACTATAGGGATGTTGCCGGGGATGGGATAGACATTATTCACATAGCACATTCACAATCAACAATTTATAATGGTATAAGCGAAAGCATAATCAAGCATAAATAATCATAGCGAATGGAGATAGTCATAACTTTGCAAATAAGCATATAGTACGGCGTACAATAGAATCAAAAGTGTCCAAAACATGCCTCTACTAGAATAAAATAGGGGCCTCGACATAATTCGGGCTCACTTTCAAGTCACAAGATAGATAAAACAAAGTAAAGACATAATCTAGAAGAAGGTAGGTTTTCCCTCAGAGTATAGGGCTCACCACAACAACAAATCTGGGATCACGACTAGTCGTTCAATGGTAGATGAATGTCGTCTCTGATCCCTACATGGTTAGAATATATAGACAAAGAATATGGGTTAGCACATTTAATGCACTAAGTATGCGGGCATGCAATGCGAATGTACATGAACCTACAACCAAATTAGATGACAAGGGCACATATGTAGTAGGAGAATATAGAAAAGAAAAGTATATCAATATGCCATCAAATCCATGATGCATGACATGTCACAATGCATACGGTATAGGGGATAAGACGTAACTGACATCACAATCTATGCAAGCTACTACATGAACTCCCGATGTTAGACCCCTGCATTGAGATTAGGGTGACTACTTGCCAAGGGTAGTCACACTATACCTTACAACCCGGTCATTTCGGTGTGATGGCCACCTTCCTTATGACCCGGTCATTTAAGAAGGATTTACAAGTCATATCAAGAATACCTATGCTGGCACATAGTTTACAAGAAAGGAGTGGGACCCTTGGGGATAGCTCACTTACTACTCCAATCCCATCGGTGCTCGGTCATCATCTCACAAGACTACATATATATATATATATACATACATTCAAATGAAGGACAAGTACTTTCAAAACAATGCCCTGCAAGGTTGGGCTAAAAAGCCAAATCATAATTTAAATCTTTCCATACTTAGGCTAAAAAGCCAAATAAGAGTTCAAAGATCAAGTGCAAAGACCAATGCATAGGATTAGCTTATTCGAATCATATCATATCGGTGTATACACCCATAACCGCTCAAAGAGCCAAATCACAGACATTATGTGATCGCATTCTAGTCAATTCTCATATCTTACCAAAAATCAAGTCATCTCATACACAAGAGTTTCATCAAACCAATCTTTTATGCTCATGTTAAATGTCATGGGTATTGGATATCAATACTTAAATCATCATAAGAATAGATTCGTACTCAAAACATAATGAAAATCATTAACTAAAAACACAGTTCATAATACCCATGCTTGAATTGAAAAACAAAGGGGACATTCAATTTAATTGTTCATAAAACCACAGGAATTCAACAATTGAGGCTTAATTCATCGTAACATCAACCTTAAAGTACAACCCATAACTCAATTGAAGTAATTCATTATCAAATTATAAGACCACATTCCAAAGTAAGGGAAATTCATCAAAATTAAAGAGGAAAAAGGGTTTTTGGGTTTTTATGGTTGAAAGAGGAACCATGAATCAATCGTACATACCTGGATTAGTCAAGAAGAACAAGAAGATTTGAAGAATACTTGAATTTCCCTTAATACCTAAGCTTGTCTTCAATTGAGCGTGAGAGCAACTTGAGAGGATATGAAGCAATTTAATTTGAATAATGAGGAATAGGGTTAAATTAGGGGTTTCGAAGAGTTTTAAAACACTAAAATGACCTAGGATTAATTTTTAAATTACCCTTTTACCCTTAATAAAATGAGAACAAAACTGGACACTGTCGCTCACGAAGTGGACTACACGGACCGTGTAGTGACTCATGGTCCATGAGTCTGACTGTGAGGCCTCACTTGGAATAATTCATCAATTTTGCAACGGATATAAAAATTTTAGACGTCACCTATACGGTACCCCAAATGGACCGTGATGCCTCGCACAGACCGTGTAGTGTTCTATGGAGTCTTCCTTAGCCTATGGCCTTGTTTTAGAGCCTTGGACACTCACTGCCTCCCTACACGGACTGCTCAACGGTCCGTGAGGCTTCACACGAACCGTGTAGTGGTCCATGGAGCCTTACTTGGCCCGTATCCTAAGCTCAAACTTTTACGGACTCACTGCCTCCCCACACAGACCGATTAATGGTCTGTGAGCCTCCACATGGCTTATGGTCCTACCATGAGGCAGTGACTTAGCAAATATTTCTAGAAGGAAATCCCCGTGAATGCAGTCCTACCAAAATGGACATAATATTTTTTGGCCGAACTCCAAATTTTGTGAAACCAAGTGCATTGGGAAGATAACTCAAAGAGCTTCAATTTGATAGGTCGTGGCCTACACAGTTCATCCCGTCCTAAGAGATATGGCCGTTTAAAGTCAGCACTTCCTTAAGGCCTTAAGCCAAAATTAACCAATACGACTCCTCCCAAGACAGTCATGCATGAGAGACTCGGAAAACTCGAAAGCTAACCAAGATAGTTTCCAATCAGCCCTCAAACAGTAACACAAGATTTGAAAAAATTTCGGGTTGTTACATCATCTCCCCCTTAGGAACATTCGTCCTCGAATGGGATAGAACAAGGCTTGAAAGACTCAATCAATAAGAGGTGTTTCAAAGTAAAACATAATGCATCATTCATCATTCCAGAAGTCATTTAAAACCCATGTCAAGATATCATTCAAGAAATTTTGTGTACATGTATGCATATAAGGTCATGAACTCAAGAAAATAAGAATTAGAATCATTCAGAAGAGATAGAACCCAGTACCTTAGGCTTGAGTAGATTGGAAGAGATAGGGGTATCGCTTCATCATGTCTGACTCTGCTTCCCATGTAGCATTCTCCATATGTTGATTTCTCCACAACACCTTAACCAAAGCTACCTCCTTATTGCGAAGTCATTTCACATGCCTATCCAGACTTCAACCAGTACCTCTTCGTAAGTCAAGTGATCCTAAACCGTGACATCTTCCAAAGGTACAATTGCTCTAGGGTCACCAACCAACTTCCTCAACATCAAAACATGGAACACAGGATGAATGGAGCTCATATCCATAGGCAAATCTAATCTATAAGCCATATTGCCAACCCACTCAACAATTTCATATGGACCAACATACCGAGGGCATAACTTACCTTTTTTGCCAAAACACATAATCCCTTCATAGGTGATACCTTCATGTAAACCCAATCACCCACCTGAAATTTGATGTCTCTTTTCCTAGCATCCGAGTAGGACTTTTTGCGACTTTGAGCAATCTTCAGCCTCTCTCTAATCAACTTAACATTTTCTATGGCTTCAACAACCAAGTCTTGGCCTAGCAATGCCATCTCACCCAACTCAAACCATCCCACCGGGGACCTACACCTCTTAGCATACAAAACTTCGAACGGGGACATGCCAATACTAGCATGGTAACTATTGTTGTATGCAAACTCGATAAGTAGTATATGGCCATCCCAATGTCCCTTGAATTCCAAAACACATGCCTTTATCATATCCTCCAAGGTTTGAATTGTCCTCTCGTCTTGCCCATCGGTTTGTGGGTGACAAGTGGTGCTCAATTTAATCTTAGTGCCAAGTCTTTTTTAAAATGATCTCCAAAAATGAAAAGTACATTGAGTATCACGATCTGATATGATAGACCTCGAATCACCATGTAACATCACCAATTCCCGAATATACAATTTAACATACTCCTCGGCAATACAAGTAGTCTTGACCGGTAAGAAGTAAGACGATTTAGTCATTCGATCTACAACAACCCAAATATAGTCAAAATGTTTACTAGTACGAGGTAACCCAATGACAAAGTCCATATTCACATCCTCCCACTTCCAAGTAGGAATCTCAATATCTTGGGTCAAACCACCGGGCCTTTGGTGTTCCACCTTCACCTGTTGGCAATTCAGACATTCTGACACAAACTTGGCTATGTGCTTCTTCATGCCATGCAACCAATATACGTTTCTCAAATCCCTATGCATCTTAGTAAATCTCGGATGAATAGAATATTGAGAACTATGAGCTTCACTCATGATAGTTTCCCTAAGGCCATCGATATTTGGGACACACAATTGGCCTTGATACCGTAGTATGCCATCTCCCCCTTGTAAGGCAGACATCGGAACCAGAACCGGGATCGCCGGACCAGTATTTATCGGAACCAGATCGGTACCGGTCTATTTGGTGCTCAAATGCTACCGGAACCGGATCGGGACTGGGAAGTCCGGTAATTTGACCCCTTACCTTCCCGGTCCGGTGTAATTCGGAGCCGGCCGGACCGATCCAGAAATCCGGTAATGCGTATTTAAAAAAAATAAAAATAATTGGTTAAAATTTGAATTTAAAATTGTATTTTTAAAAGTTCAATTTATTATTGTCAATTCTTAAAATATATAAATTTAAATTTTAAATTTTTCAAACTTCAAACTTTAATTTGTTTTAAAGTTTAATAAAATTATCAATTTATCACTATATAAGTTTTTTACTTTTTTAAAACTTTAAAGTGTTTTAATTTAAAGTTTAAAACTCAAAGTTTTAAATTTGAAAACTTAAAAAATTTTAAGTTTGATTTTTGAAAATTTGAAAACTATTTAAAGTTTAAAAAAATAAAAAAACTTATATAGTGATAAATTGGTAAACTGATAATTTTATCAAACTTTTAAAAAAAATTAAAGTTTGAGGTTTGATTTTTGAAAATTTTAAAATTTAAAGTTTAAATTTTGAATGTTCTATTTTATATTTTAAAGTTAAGTTAGTTAACATGTCTTTTGAGTAGGAAAATAATCAAATATATATTAAAAAAACTTGTAGAGTAAAAGTAAAAGTAAAAGTAAATCAAGATAATAATTTAAAAAATAAATAAGGCGAATAGCCTATAATTTTATTATGTTG
>JBCEWC010022263.1:0-10101 GCA_038996855.1 Solanum aculeatissimum | reverse complement strand
CCAAACGGCCTCTCTAGGCCCCAAAATGATCCATTTTGCGTTCGGCCACTTAAACTCAACCTGTGGCTACCAAATTTCAACCATGACCAGTATAACATCATACTAGATCAACCATAAGGAGTTTCGGAATTTTTGGATCGTTACAACCACACCTGAGATCCCTGAAACTAACTTTGTTGGATTCAAAACAACAAAACCCTGCTACGGGTCATACCTTGACTTATGGATCATCTAGTAACTCCTAGGTCACCTTCCAACAAACTCCAAATTTTATTCATGTTTGAAAGCCTCACTCACGACCTTATCTACGAAACATAGCTTATCCTATGGGTCATTACTTGGTTCGTGGGTTACTCCACACTTGGAAACTTTTTTCCTTTCCTAAAATCATGTTTTAAGAACCAACCTACGGTCGTAATTCACCCTCATAAGTCTTATTGTAGGTTATTTTTCTGCCCAACTTTTCTGCACTCAAGGCTCCTAAACTAGGGGGTCATTACATTATACTTGTCATCAATGTTGCACAAATGTTTGAATGGGTAACCTATACTCATGGAACAATCCTAAATGCTCAAACTCTTTGATGCCCAAAGCTCATGTACTTGATCCTAACCCATTTATTCTCATTATTTCTTAGAAAAACTCCACAACATATTGCCTTTTACTTCACACCAAACTAATCAAATGAAACCTCATTAAGTTCTTTCACCATCAAAAGTAATAGATCTATAATTGAAGCCATAAAGAAACCCGTTCTCACACGTGAGCCAACTTCTGTAAACCTCTCTCTCAATCTTACCCAATAGTCTCTTAACCTCACTGATTCAAGTGTAACCATATTATCATATGTCGAACAAGGTAAACAAAGTCATGCCCTACTACAAAACTAAACTTATAGTTGATATGGTAACCCAATCCCAAGTCATACCAGCAAAATTTAATGACTCAATCAATAATCCACATGCACTCTCTTACTAACATTCCCAATTACATCCTTATAAGTGAACTTATCAAAACCTCATTAGTCCATATGGTTGTTATCTCAATATCAATGCACTCCTCTTGGCTTAAAATGAAGTCACAAGTCCCCATATAGATCTTTGGAATAAATCCACCACTTAAACATATTAATACTCATTCCAAGATGCACCACTATGACTTTCCTTATGACTGATTCCAACTCAAGTATCCATAGTTGCAACCAATTGGTTCTTCCCAAATGTGACGGTAATGCCAAACTCCACTACCTGAGTAAGTGAAACAATTGATAACTCCTTAGTAACTAGTGTTTGGCTCGAAGACCAATACCTCCATTCTCGTTTTACCAGTACCATATCAGAATACCTACTAGATTCACCACTAGAATGCATTATGCCCCTCGAGAAGTTTGTGCTCGAATAGTACATACTTTTGTCTCATTGAATAGTTATCATACATAATCCAATTGGTTTTATCACTCACCAAGCAATATACCTTCTTCCATAGACTAGATAGATAGCAGAAGCAACACAGTCAATAACCCTAGCCAAATAGAGTAGATACCGCCATAATAGTTGTATTATAATCATTCATGTTATATACCCACTCAAGAAGACTTAGAAGAGGTTCTAATTTCAATGAACACAATGTCATCCTCTGCTCTTACTAATCAATCCTCATTTGATAAACTTAACAATTGTAATCCCATGTTTATTGCACCAATAACATAGTCATTCCTCTAACCACTCTATGCCACATTTATTAATCACCCAGAATATCTAGTAGACCAGGAAAGTATTACCCTCGATGCTGAATGGGTAACAAAAAAGAATACGATGCTAATAAAGTCCTCCAATCAGTTTTACCTTTCGATACCGTACCCTTAACATACCTCATAGGACCTCAACCAAATCCAAATCTTTTTTAATTATAGTCCAATCCAAGGTTAACCACATATTCATCTATTAAGTCCATTACATCTTTCTTAAAGCTGGATAAAGTTTAAAACCGCATAATGACATCTCATATTCTTGCACAAAATACCAAGCATAAGTTTCTACCACTAAAGGATTACCTACTAGGGGTAGATACATGCATGGGCACATGCATATGATCATGCAATATTCAAAACTCCAACAACAACCACGCATGACAGAAATTGAAAGAACCAGAGGGAATTTTCTAATAGCCGTTGTAGCCTCTCAAGGATAAGTAACAGACGTCTTTGCACTGATCCTTGAGACTCTACTAAACTAGACTTGTACACATGTGAGTTCTATGAACCTGGAGCTTTAATACCAAATTGTCATGACCCAAAATTCAAGTGTGATGGCACTCACCTATTCCACCAAGGAAAGTCAGCCTAAACCTGAATATTCTAATATAATAATAAAAATAGAAGATAGAATAGTCCAAAATAGTAAATATACCTAAAGGAACCTAACTAAACCATCTCAAAACTAGTGTCACATATACAAGCCTCTAAATGTAACACTTAAAATAAAATACAAGTCCCAATGTCTAATTCTCGAACAAAAAATAACATAACATCGAATACTCGAGGGTCATTTGAATAGACAAGTCTTGACCTCTCAAGAATACATAAGCTCGATCCGACAGTGAGGGATCTAATCAGGAGGAACTGGGCTCACAACCTACAAAAATGTAGCAAGGGATGAGCACCAAGCAACACGGTACTCAGCAACTGGATACTAAACCTTGAGTAAAGCAATGAAGAACAAAAATATTCCTATCCAACTAACAAAATACTGCCAAAATACACACCTGCACTTAGAAAAATCACACAGTATATATATATACAACATATCATAGAATAATATCTCAAAATACACAACTAAATTATAAAATCAAGTGGTACAATAGTTTATCAATATCATAAATTTTCATAGTATTCACATAGTCCAGTTTTCACAATAAAAAAGGCTCAAATTATCAACATATGTCATAATCTTTTCATAATTCATTCTTAACGATGTACAAGTTCCAAAGTATTCACAACTTGCACGTAACACATAGAACAATGCAAGGAAAGAATAATATGAGATGGAGTGAATGTAATGAATTATAAACAATGCGATGCAATGTCAAGTAAGTGTGATGTATATCAACCTTGCCACCTGTCTGTGGTCAAGAGGTGTCATAGTATCTCAACCTTGCTACCTGCTCGTGGTCAAGAGGTGTCACAATATCTGAACTTTGCCACCTGTTTGTGGTCAAGGGGTGTCCTAATATCTCAACCTTGTCACCTGCTCGTGGTCAAGGGGTGTCCCAATATCTCAACCTTCGCACCTGCCCGTGGTCAAGGGGTGTCACAATATCTCAATATTTCTACCTTCCCATGGTGAAAGGGTGTCATAATATCTCAACCTTGCTACCTATCCATAGTCAAGGGGTTCTAAAAAAGTGTCATAATATCTCAACCTTACCACTTGCCTTTGGTCAATGGGTGTTACAATATCTCAATCTTGCCACCTGGTCATGGTCAAGGAGTTTTATAAAGGTATCACAATATCTCAATCTTTTCACCTACCTGTGGTCAAGAGGTTTTAAAAGTATGTCACAATATCTCAACTTTGCCACCTATCCGTGGTCAAGGGATTTTAAAAAAATGTCACAATATCTCAACTTTGTCACCTACTCGTGGTCAAGGAATTTTAAAAAGGTGTCATAATATCCCAACCTTGCCACCTGCCCGTGATTAAAGGGTTTTTAAAATGTATCACAACATCTCAACCTTGCCACCTTCTCGTGGTCAAGGAGTTTTAAAAAGGATGTCACAATATCTGCCTGAAAATCCAATATCCAGTGGTATCAATGCAACATGAAAATGAATGTATGCAAATGCCACAATTCAATGTAAATGACAGTAATATATTAAAATACCAATAAATAAATCTCATAGAACTAAAAAGAAATATTAAGAGTCATAACTGAATCACAAAATTCCCAATATGTCTCAAATTACCCAAATTTCAATATTTGAACAACTTTAGCCGGAACTATTTTCCTTTGACTTTTCACCATCAATTGAACATCAAGCAAGGCATATTATCATGGTACAATAATCACGTTCACATATATAGAAATAAGCAAGATGTTCATATTGCATCATTTATTCACAATTCATCAATTATTTTATTGTCTTTCAATATTTTAGTAATCATTAACACAATACGTAATAATCACATTATAATATAGGTCAACTCTTTCAATTACCCTTAATCATTATAGCTTAGGACAATTCATCATTTGAGTTCTTACTTCACAAGAAATTAGTTTCGTAATTTCCAATGACATCTCAATATACGCATTTAGCTCAACATTTCACATAAGAGATTCAATAGATAATTCCATGTAATATAATTCAAAGTTCAACAATCAGAACATCATGAACACCTTCACATTATCAACAATAACATCACAAGCTCATTTCACAATATTATCTCACAAGTCTGAGTCAACAACAATGAACATTATCTTATAATTCAAGTCATACATGTCATCATTTTCACCTTCCCATTATCCGAATCATATCCACTATAGTAATTCACTAGCTCCAAGATTCACATTGAAAGAAAATACTAAGTTCAATCAACTCAACAAGGGTTAGGGCCCACTTATTTCAGTCAATAGCCAAATCAATCAAAAATCGAATAATGCATAAGTTCACAAGTATTCACAATCCCACAATTATTTCACAAGTCAAGGATTCACAACATTTACAATTATTCAATCTGAAATCCTATGATCAAATCCTATAATAGTATAATTCTATCTCATTTCATGCCACGAATCACTCAAATCCACACACATAGGATAATACATGGTTCAATCATACTTAACAAAAAGTTAGAAGCCCATATGCCTTTAATCAAAGTCTCAATCAACTCAAATCCAAACTTTTTTCCCTTCTATGGTACTCAAAATCACCACAATTTCGAAGGTGAACCACACACAAATTAGTCAACTCGGTGAATGAATCTACAAAATCGACGCCAAAACACCAAACTACTATCAAGAATGATATATATGCGTCAAAAAGAGTCAATTGATACCCATATTGATAGGAATTAGGTTCGGAGATAAACTTGTAAAATATTAGGTTATGTTTTTGAAAATCTTGAATGTGAAAATTGAGCTCAAAATCAGGTTCTGCACAAAAATGGAGTTTGTGGGTGAAAATTCCATAAATGTTCAGTAGAAATTGAGGGAGAAATCGTCATTTAAAGTTTGAATTATGTTCTTGAAAATCCATAAAAGTTGAAGGGTTGAAACCAAAAATTTCAAGTCAAAATCATAATTTAAATACTGAAAATTAAAGATTTAGTGTTTAAGAAGCTTACCCAAATGAAAATCCATGAAAAACCCTGCTCAAAATTGCACCTCCAAACTTTTAGAATTCAAAAATGAAAGAAAATTGTGGAGTAGTAAAAAAATAGGAAAGAAGGGATATTTAGTAATAAAAATAAAAGAAAAAGGTTATTGACCTGGTTGACCCGTGTTGACCACGGTTAACATGCACCAACACCCTTCAAAACATATTTTTTTGACCCTGGGAACTCATGCAGAACCCTATAAATATGAACCAAATATGCAACCCTACTGAAAATGACATTCCGCACTCGATGGAACCATCAAAATTTGCATTAGAGTTTCTGAACTCCGAATGTTGATCAAAGTCAAACTTTGATTCAAATTCAACTAAATGCAACTTTAGGTCCAAAATCTTTGTTTTGACTCAAAATTCAATTCTATTAGTTCTCCTAGAACAAATTGTGCATTCCAAAGCTAATGGGATGTACAAAATTGTATTTCGACACCCAAAACTCAATATGACCTCAAAACTCAAAATTTCAAACTTTAACATTTAAAAACTCTTCATTTAGCAAAATTCTAACTTTTTACATGGTTTTCAAAATTTGACTTTTAGGCTCAACCATAAATGACTCAAGGCAACTTTTGAGAAGGGTAAAATGATAATTTTGTCAAGAATACCAAAAATGACCTTCAGGGTCATTATTGTTTTGGCTATAACATGCAATTGTAGCCTTCAATTCGTACTACATATGCTATTATTGATGTAATTTCTCATTATCTTTCTTGTTTCACTATATCAAACATTTATAGTTGATTTGCTTGTTTCACTATATCACATCAAATTGTCAGAGAAGTCATATATTTATTTATGAGCATTTTCTTATTGGATAATAAAAAATTAATAAAAGTATCTTATTGATTCAACATATATTAAAATCGAAATCAATAAAACGTACCAATAATATATAAAATCAAACTAAATCGACTGATGCGCATCCCTAATTATTATATCAACTTATCAAATTCAGCGCAATACTATTTCAATATCATTATACCAAATTTTAAATTCTTGAGCCAGATTTTATTATTCTAACTTTATATTATATTTTTTTCATTGAAAATTAGCATTATTTATATTATTACTTCATATGATTTGCTTACATCTTATCTTCTCTGGACATAATTACACTGAGTATTTTACTATTATTCAATTTATGTATGTCAATTAGGAAGAAAATTTTAAAAATCTCAATGAAATTTGAGTTTACTAATTGATGTGACTGTTATTTCCCACTAATAATAAGCAAAAAGGATTTAGTGGTGGCCTGTTTAAAAAGAACTAGTTTTGGTGCATGTGCAACACACGTGAATATCAAACTGTTTAGTATACTATTTAAAAATATATATCAATAGTATTAATTAAAAATTTTAAGTAAATGATTATAAATGGAATAATAAAGTATAATATTTTATGAATAATGGATGTAAATTTTCTTATGATTAATTACTAATTGTGTACCTACTAAAAGTTGTGAAATTAATACGCAAAAATATTAAAATCTATTTATTTATAAATATGAGGAAACCCCTCTGTTTATAGCCAAAAAGGGATAGTATGAACAAATGTTTATTGTGTCTTATCAAAAAGGTCACAACCTTTTGAAAAGATCATGACTCATCAAAAAAAATCACAACTCTTCAAAAAAATCATAATTCTTCAATGTAAAAAGGTATTATTTTTAATATAATATAAATAAATAAATATAAATGTTAGAAGAAATACTAAACTTGGTGTTTTAAGAATAAAGAGAATAGAGAACTTAAAAAATTCATAGTTTAAAAATGTGAGGGAATCTCTTTGTTTATAGATAACAAAGGATAGTATGAACAATTTACAATCTTTCGAAAAAGTCACAAACTCTTTAATATAAAAAAAATATCTACTTTAAAGATAACGTAATATAAATAAATAAATAAATATAAAATATAAAAATTATACTAATTGAGTGTTTTAAGAAGAAGAAATGAATACTTAGAAAACTCATAGTTTAAAAAGGTAAGAAAACCGCTATATTTATAGAGAACAAAGAAAACTATAAACAAATTTTTATTATTTCTTATCAGAAAAGTCATAATTTTTCAGAAAAATCATAACCTTTCAAAAAGGTCACGACTCATAAAAAAAATGCAACTCTTTGAAAAAGTCGCACCCCTTGAAAAATTTTACAATCCTTTAATGTAAAAGGATGTCTGCTTTTGATATGATATAATATAAATAACTAAATATAATATAAAATATACAAAGTATACTTGGAAAGAAGAAAAATAGAAAATTTAGACAATTTTTTGTCTAAAAATGTGAGAATATCCCTCTATTTATAATATACAAAAGGTAGTATGAACCAGGAGTTTATTGTGCCTTATCAGAAAAGTCATGAACCTTTAGTAAAGTCACAATTCTTTGAAAAGATCATAACTCATCGAAAAAGTCATAACCTTTTGAAAAAATTACAAACCTTTAATATGAAAAAGTATTTGCTTTCAATATGATATGATATAAATAAATAAATAAATATAATATAAAATATATAAGATATATTAAATTGTGTGTTTTAAAAAGAAGAATAATAAAATTTTTAAAATTCATTGTTTAAAATGTGAGAAAATCCTTCTATGTATAGCCACCATAAATTAGTATGAACATGTATTTATTATGCCTTATATGAAAAGTTATAACATTTTAGAAAAGTTACACCTCTTTACACAAATTACAACTGTTTGAAAAAGTCATATCTTTTTGAAAAATCCACAAACTTTCAATGCAAAAAAAATGTATGTCTTTGATATAATATAGCATAAACAATTCAATAATAATATAATATATAAAAAGTATATTAAATTGAGTATTTTAAGTTAATGGTATTATAGTAATTTAATATTCAAGTTAAATAGTACCACATGTGTTTGATCAATCACGAGATTCATTAAGCAACGAGCCTACATATGTAGGACTGTGTAAAGAACCCTTTCTAATTAATTTAATGTGTATATAAAGAATACTTCACACTTATTGGTAGATTGAATTATACAAAAATACTTCACACTTACCGGTAGATTGAATTATACTTTATAGATATTTATCTTAAATTACATATATTTGTAGATAAAATTCTGACACAATGGCCGAAAGCTCAACTATTGCAACAGAAAAAGCACAAGAGTCCAAGAAAGTGAATTGGGGCCAATGGAACAATAGCAGACAAGGAGAGGAAATTTCGTGTCAAAACGAAAGCGTTATACTTGAAAATATTTAACCGTAACTCGCCTTAAGACGTGAACTTGTAAGGATGAGCAAAGATAGATGTTAAGAGAAGTGTAACAATAGGGTTGTTTATGGATCAGATTGATTCATATTTTTTAAATATCAAATTAAATTATTTATGTGGATTTTTAAATATAAAAATAAATTCAAAATTTTCAATCTTGGATTTTTTTTTCAGATTTCTCAGGTTTTTGGGTTTTTTTTTTTTTAGAATTTTTCAGTCTTTTGGACTTTTTAAAATTTTTCGAGTTTTCAAGTTTTTTTTTTCCGAGTTTTTCGATAACTTATGATTCAAATATTTCTTTAGTTCTACCAAAACATAAATACCTAAGATTTTTTTCAAGAAAAACACAAAATATGATATTAGTGAAGATATTAAAATATTCAACAAAAAATAATAATGAGACGCATAAAATAAATATTACAAAATAAGTAAGTAATAATGAAGATGATCATAATTTTAAAATACTACACCATGCTAAAATAAGTCATAATGAAAATATAATAACTTTAAAGTATTAAATTATGTTGAAATAAGTGTAATAAGTACTTATTAATTACATGAGTAAACATTAAAGATAAATTAAAATTAGGTTATGTGTTTTAATTATATAAATCAATATAAAACTAAAGAATAAATATTCATTGTTATTGTCATTCTTAGTGTTGGATTAGTTTTTTTTTTTTGTTAGTATTATAATTGATTTGATTTTTTATTTTTGATTTGTGCTTTAGAGTTACTGATATGGAAAACTTACCTAAATATACCATATTTAAAAATTATTTACCATTTATAGCTATATAAACTAATATTAATACATGTATAATCCACTTTAAATATATAATTTAGTTTTTTTTTAATCAAAATAAGTTTAATACATTTTAAGACATTTACAATACATCTATATTGCATGCAAATTCATTTTTATGCATAGTATAATACATTTATAATAATTTTTTTACCCAAATAAATATAATACATATATTTTACATATATAATTCACTTTTAATGCATAGTACAGTTATTATAAATGATAAATATTTTCTAAATATTGTATACCTAGATAATAATAAATATTTTATAAAAGAAACCCAAAAAGGTAATTATCCCTAATAATATCTAGGGACTATAGCCTTTATTAGATGACCTTTAAGTGGTCCGGACGGTCTAAAAAATAAATTTTTTGATAGACTGTTTATTTCATATCTGTTTTAAATGCTCTAACTTATTATTTTACAGAAAGAAATAAAGAGAAGAATTTTAATTTTTACACAGTAACAAGAGAAAAAAGAACTGGTGTTTTTCGAACATGGAATCAAGTGGTGGAAGTCATCACTGACTATCCAATTCCCATTTTCAAAGGTTTCAATGTTTTTCAAGAAGCATTGGAATTTGCTAGAAAAAACATTGGACCAAATTTCTATATTGTACCAGAACTCAAAGAACCAAACAGTCAGAATAT
>JBCEWC010022262.1:0-10101 GCA_038996855.1 Solanum aculeatissimum | reverse complement strand
ATTTACTATTTATTAGCTATCTTTGGATATAGCAGTTGTGATATTATCACTCTCTATATATTCGGCTTCCGCAACAGCTAGGACATCAAATCCTTCACCGCGAGTTAGTATTTAAAGAGAACCATCGATAAAGTAGGGAGTAATCCTTTCTAACTTTTTACGGTGGAACAGCTTTAGAGTTCCCCCTTTCATTATGTTCTAGAACTCAAAGTTTACTACTTGGTCTTGACAAAACATTGGCCCTTCCTTACATTTTGCTATGTGGTTTTTTCTGTATCTAGTGTAGTATAGATAAACAGGATGTACAGGCATTCATGCTTCATTATGAATTTATGATCCTCCAAATCAACAAATGTATATCAGGCAAACTTGTACATGTATTTCGCTTGTTTGCTCCCCATCTAAGTTGCAAACTATATCAACTTTCTAGAATGGAACTATACCACATTCATCAAAGTTGCCATCAACTCAATGGACTGTGTCTTTCATTTCAGATTGCACTGACAGAAAAATGGGCTGAAAAGTACCAGGATAAAGGTATTGGTTTCTACTCCATGCATCCAGGGTGGGCCGAGACTCCTGGAGTAGCCAAAAGTTTGCCAGATTTTTCTAAATCGTAAGTGAATGGAGCACCCTCCTTATTGAGTTCAGTCACAACAATACAATTCTTGATTAGTCCTGATGGTATTATAAAATGATGTTTTGCAGGTTTGAAGGAAAACTTAGAAGTAGTGAGGAAGGTGCAGATACAATTATCTGGTTAGCATTACAACCGAAAGAGAAGTTAGTTTGTGGAGCATTTTATTTTGACAGAGGTGAAGCACCAAAACATCTACCATTGACAGGCACCAAGAACTCTCATTCTGCTATAGACTCCATAATTGAGAAACTTAGGTCATTTGCTGGCTTATGAAGAGTAGACATACTTCACCTAAAAGAATCCTTAATGCTCAAGTTTGTACAATAAGATCTCTTAAAACATAAAACCTGGTTTTCTTTACTTGTTTTGATTTTGTAAAATGAGTTGACAATGATGATTGCACCAGCGGGGTCTGGATCGTGGCAGGTGAGTTTATGAAAAATGTACGGTTCACATCCCAGAAACCTAAAGAACGTTTTATCATATCTAATTCGTACGCTTTCGAGTAAATTATATTTATTTTCTTCTTACATAATGAAGAATTTCAAGCAAATCACATCCATTTTGTTTGATGAGAAACTCACTTGAATTTTAAGAGAAAATGATGATGAAAAATAAAGAAAATGGATAGGGCCGAGTCAGATTAAATCAGTGGCTTTTCTTTACAAAAATCGTGTTTAAAATTTGGTTGAGTCATTCGATTCTGAGCTTGACATGTGTTCCTCTATCAAAATTAAGGAAAAATTTATGTCAAATTATAATGATAAGGGTATATTTGAATTGAAAGCACAATAGATGATAATTTAAACTATTTATAATTGTATAAAAGTATATTTGACTCTTTTCTGCAAATTAACTTATTTTAAGTCAATATCTTATGATTAAGCTTGAAATAAAATATTTAATTGATCATTTATACTGGCAAGTATAAAGTTTAACCTAGACTTTATCCTAAAATATTTTATCTAATCTAAAAAGTAAAATCGAACCAAATCCATTCATTAGTTAAATTCATATGTATAGGATATAGACACTAAACTTTATCAACTATACTAGAAAAATCAGAAAATTACGCATGCATCTTTCATGTCACAATCCAAACAGTCCCTTTCCAATTTTTTATAAACTTCACCATTACTGCACCACATATAGATAAAATTCAAAAATCAAAACAAAACGCTTGAATACGATATTTACTTTTTTTAAAAATAATTGTGATGTACATATCATCTCTCATCAACACAAGTACAACTTACTATTCTTGCCTTAGTTGAAATTTGAATCTGAGACCTTGTGTTTATCTAACTCGTTTCATTGATTACTAGATGGAAAAACTTGAGAGTTTCTCATATCATTATGGTTTTAGAACCCAGTAAAAGTTTCACTACTTAATCCTACCAAAACATGTCTCCTTCACATTTTGTATGTGTTATCTTGGTACCAGTATGTAGTTGTAGCATAGAATATATGAACATGTATGTATTAATCCTCCAAATCATTATGTCTATAGCGAAGTTATCTAAAAGATCTGTGTCTCAAGTGAAGCAATTTCAGATATACTAAAAAAGAAACAATGACAAAAATATGACAACTAATAACTAGTAAACAAATGATGATAGTTCAAAAACTAAAACTACATTAACATGACTAGTAAAACAACGACAATCCACTACCTACTTTTTACTTTAACACGCGACTTTTACACCCTTCAATTAAAGTCAAATCCTTGATAATTTGAAATTGTGTCATGCCTTGTCTAATCATCACTCTTCAATGCTTTTTTGTCTTTATTTTTGCTATTCCACCAAGTATAATTACTACCCAAAAACCTCAATTCCAATGAAGTACAAAAGTTGATACAATTAGCAAAATTCAAAACCTCCAGTAAAAATGAATAAACAATTTATATTTACACATTGCAATTTTAATATAAAGTTCATTCAACTGACCAAAAAGAAATTGCACCAGCCGGGAATCGAACCCGGGTCTGTACCGTGGCAGGGTACTGTTCTACCACTAGACCACTGGTGCAATTGTTGTTTAGCTGTGTTAGTAGTTGAGACATATTGCTTTTTGATCTTGCAAGTTTGTGAACAATGTGCTATTCACATCCCAGGAAATTCTTCAAAAAACTATGAGCTGTTTGTAATGCGAAATCTAAAGAATGCTTTCGGCATTTCACATAGTATTCTAAAGTATGTTTTTCTTCGCACACAAAAAATAAATGCCAACGACTAAAACTACAAAAAAATTGGAAGCAGAAAGAGTCGAACACACAAAATCCAATTAACTTCACCTTCTCAAAAGAATCTATAATGATGTAAATATTTTCTTGGGAGAAAATTGAATTTTATGAGGAAACTATACTATTACAGAAGCACAATATTCTATATACTAAAGAAAAAGAAGGGGGAAAAGACTTCTTTGGAGAGTGATAATAAAAAATGGAGTGTACTTAAATAAGTAAAAGTACCACACCGTCTATGGACCTTCTTTTGTATTAGTTTTAATTGTGTTGTCTGTTAGAACGTTGTATCTTGACTGCAAGACGACGTGAATGGGCAAAGGTCCACTCCATGGGTTGGCCAGGGTCCAGGAAAGTCCCCGGGCTATTTCTGCAGAGATGCAGGTTCGGTAACGAATTAGCTTCACGGGCCAAAGGGGTCCAGTCAATTAAATGGACTGGGCTGAGACGAGGTGGAGCCTATGGACTCTTGCTCGGAAGTGATATTGGCCAGTTCAACAGTTATTCACGTGGCCCAGTCTAAAACTGGGCTAACTGAACGGGGCTTACGCTCTTGCAGTCGTCTTCTTTTTATGTTCGTTATTTTGTCGTGTTGATCACTAGTTACTTTGCTTATCTCAATTAATTGCATAAATAGAAACAAGCAGTAAAAATGTCCTCTAAAAGCCAGTCGGGTGAAATTTCTATTGAAACTTGGTTATGCACAAATCACTTAACAACCCAGCTGTCCTATTCTCACGAGGAGGCCAACAACATCCAAGAAAACAAAGCACACAATCTCCCTACTCGGGCAGTCTTCAATTACAATGCTGCCTTCTTTTACCTTCGCTATATGTATCGTGAAAGCACACACATGACGTATGAAACCAAGTGCAACCGGCGTGCACTGCGAAAATGCTCTGGTTTTTTTCTAAAATAAGCTATCAATGATCAACAGGGCTAAAATACTTTGCAGTTGGAGCAATGTAAATCAACCATGAAAATTGGATCAATTTTGCTTCAACAATGATATAGATGATATTAATCCAGTAAGTCGTTAACTGATGTTTTCAATCTCATTGGCTATCCATGCCACCAACATTCCTAACAAAATGTCTAAAATTGCATCTATTTGCTCTTTTTGTGTTCCTTAGCATAATCGTTAACTACGGCTTCAACGTCTTTCCAGAATAGTCCCTCCACAAGAACTCCATCTTTGGTAAACCTGCAAAAACAATATCTATCTCATCAGAATACATTATTCAGTTTATGAAATCCCACATGTACTATATATGTTTCCTCTTTCAAAAGGATGAGGTGGAGGAAGAGACCATTTTGTGACGCTCTTGGTAAATTCAACTTTTGGCCTCGCAGAAATGGACTTGGGATCAGCGCTTTCTACTGTAAGTGTGTACATATCGGAGAATCTAGGCAGCTTTGATGAGACGATTAAGCCAGTGCTGTTAAAAGACCCCTGTCACAAACAATCCATAGCTCATTAAGTCTTCTGTGAATCTAGAGCAACTAATTCATCCAACTACGAGTAGTTACATCAACAGAATTTCCTCTATGAGCAGGCATAAGAAATTTATTGCTAAAGTACGACATTAACAAGGTAATAGATTATTGTTTCAGCTACTGCACCTCCTATAAACAGAAGATTCATGACACTTTATAGGATAGATGAGTTCACCAGATAAATTGTAGCTTAAGAAACTGAGAGCCTCCAGACACTGGAAGATGAGACTCAACAAATACTTATGCAGGTGATATTCCTGATGACTCCGGGAGAAGAAGCCTCTGGCCTTCAGACTTCACCAGATTCAGCTAGAGTAAGAGTACCATCAGTGGTAAGATCTAAAAACAATGATCATAGAGTACAGCAATCCACAAACTGCAGCGGATATGAGTCGACTATAGCTAAAAGTATCATGCAAGTGACAAGATAGCAAAATATATTGGAAAAAGTGCTGCACAAATTAACACACTCCAAGAGCAGTAACCTCAAAATTCACCACAAAAAGCAACACAACAAAATCTAGTAGAGGATAAATGATGCACAGGCTGTCATTCATGCTCCTTTCGTAGCAGCATATAAGCTTCTAGCAACTCATTAGAATGTACCACTTACTTGAAAGGTGTATGGTTGGTTCCATAAAAGATGTTAACAAAGGACAAACAACAAAAGATTGTCTGAAAAGCTTAGAGGAGAAGAGTTCGCAGTAGAAACAAAAATGATGACTTTACAACAGGAAGGAAAAAAGTAAAAGAGAAAAACCAGAAAGGAAGGCTAGCCACCAGATCTAAGGTCTGAACACGGTATATGCCACCAGATGCAAGAGTTCCAGGACACGAGAGATAGAGATAAAGACTAAGAAAAGAAACAAAAGATGCCACCAAATATGAAGTCCGCACACAATGTGTTACTAGACAAAGATTCACGCCAGGAAAATACTGCATTTTATACTTGTGAGAAATATAGGAGAAAATATTATTGAATTGTTGCCTACATTATTACATTGAGACCCTATTTATAGATAATATATTAAACTCCTTTTCCAACTAGGATACTATAATACAATCCTTTTCCAAATAGGATTCTATATACTATTGTTATTCCTATTCCTATTCTAAGTAGGATTGTATTTACCTATTCCTATTCTAACAATACTCAAGAGTACTTTCTACGAAGGGTTGGTATTGACTGAAACTGACACTAGGAAAGAATTACAAAAAGATTTAAGGTGCACTTGTGAGAGCTCGACATGATAAACCCAGGAAGCAACCAGGCAAAATAGAATAAACAACATTGAACTCCCATTTTGGTACACAAACAGGCTCTTGTGCAATCCCTTGTGTAACCTTGTTCAATTTTAACCAATTTAAAGCAGACCCAAAGAATGTGGGTCCCAATTTAACCAGGTCAACCACTCTGATGAGGGTATTAAAGACAGTTAAAAGCAGCTCTAAATCAATGCTATTCCATCTTTGTGCCCAAATTGACAGATACAGAATGTTGGATGAAGGATTTTGTTACTTCCAACCTTCATCAGGATACTGCATATGGGATGGTCAATGATATTCCTTATAATCATTTGTCTCCAAAATATCAATCCATTTTTTTTTAACTTGGTAACTTTCAAAATATCAATCCATTTTACCGTTATTACTCCATAAAAGTAGATAAAATGAAAGTAAAAGGACTGCGGATCAGTTCTTAAAGACTTCAATGTGGAGACCCTTCAATCTAGGATTAATATTTAAAAGGCGGTCTATATGCACAAAGCGTGGATATAAGCCAAATGACAATACTTTTTATGTAGGTTAACTTTAACCTGTAAACGATAAGCAGTGAAACAAGAGTAATGACTCTGCAATTCAATAATTTTCTGGGGTAAATGTACAAAAAACATCTCAGCCGTCCTTTCTTGGTTGGTTTCTGAGTCAATACTTTATCAACTACTTCAAATATCATAAATCCGCTTTATATCTGAGATCTTCACAAACTTTACAAAGTTATCATCTCCACTAACTTTTTGAATTTCGGGGACCTTGTGAAGGACAGAGTATGAGTAAAGATTACTATTCTTACAAACAAAATTGCAAGCTTACCCTAACAAAACTTTCACATAACCTTTTCACCTCAAAAGAAACTATAATGACCAATCATTTCACCCAAAAGAATAAAAATGAAAGGCTCTCTTAACAACATTAATGATATAGTTCTTCCTCTAAAGTAATTACTTTTAAGCCTTTTTATTCCATCTTTCCCTTCTGGTAAGTTACACGAGCCATAAAATGGTAACCCCTTCATCAGACTTCTAATTAGTGCTTGAAAAAAGGGATAAAATAATGAAGTACCCATCCAACCCGCCCAAGTAAAAATGAGTTGGATAAATGATTTATTTTTTCTTTTTATTTGCACCGGGTGTCCGAGTCTCCAGAGCCCCGACTAATCCCGGGGTGCACAGGCCCTCGGCAAGGAATTTCCCGCAAGTGCACCACGGTTAATTCAGGATTTACCTAGTCCGATGGCCCTCAAAAATTGTTTGCACCTAGTGGGTTTCGAACTTGAGACCTTGAAAGGGAGCAAACCCCTGAGGGTTGGATATAGAGTCACCCATTTTCATATGTGCTACTCGGCGCTCTCATCAATAGTTGTTGAATCTAAAAGAACACCACAAAAAACCACCGTCTTAAAAGAAAACATATTTTTGTAGTGAATATGTTGAAGACTTGTTCATACACCATCACCAGGTAATGAACTCCTATTTATAACAATTGTTCATACACCATCACAAGGCAAATGGACTCCTATTAATAGGTGCAAAATACTTTCATAGAATAAATAAAAAAATATGCAGTGATGTAATAAAGCTGTGAGAAGATGGAATCATGAGTTGTTAAATAGCTATTTGCTCTTTAGTGGGGTAATATGTGGGTAAATCATGGAATAGTAATTTTATAAAAGTTGTGGTCACATTCTCATCTTTAAAAACATTAAGACGAAAAGTTATGCAATTTAATATTAAAATGTGTATTCTCCGCCACACTCGCTCATTTTAATATTAAAAACAAGTTTACGTATTGATGGAGACTTAATGCATAATGAAGGTGCGGGTTACATACAGCATCCACTTAGTAAAACAAAATTTTTTACTCCAAAGACAATAGTGGTCTCAAACTTGAACTAATTGCTTATGTGAAATAAAGTAACATTGCTTCCACATAATAATAATCTAACATGTTCGCTAAGCAGTATCAAAATAAGTCACCATATGATTCATTTTTCCAATTGAATTTGGTTATAAATCCAAGTTGGGTTTCCTTATATATGTCTCATGAATGTAACCCATCCGCTCGATGTGCATCAGACTCTTTCTCTTGCTAAGGCCTTAAGTTAGTTTTCGACAATAATATTGAGCTGATTCAAGGCTCAATGCAGTATATTCATCACTAATCCAGAAGTAACACTCACGACTTGTCCCTTCTAACAACAAAGCATTGTATGACTCAAAAAAAAACTTTGGATTAGTAGTTGAGTCCAAAGCTCCACCACAAATAAACACCCTTTTTGTACATAATACGCTAGAAGACTATCAACCAACCCATTTAAAACATATTCCCACAACTTTATTATCCACTACATTCTTATTTATTTTATGGAAAAATTCCTATAGCTCTAAATAGAAGTATTTTTGTAGTATGCATCAAAATGAAGCGCAGTTAGGAATCTAAGGATCAAGAGTTGATAGTTCTCGCTTATTCCTTGCCTCTTTGATTTGGATCTTTAAACCGAAATAATCAGATTTTTTAAAATCAAATTTGCTTTGTAGATAAATCATTGTTCCATTCCGACTCAAAATGTCACTTTCAGCAAATACATATCCAATATCTTGATAAAGTTGATTATTCTTAAGTTGATAACCAATTTTCATGATAACAACTAATCCATTATATGAAAATATTAGCAAGCATGTTGCATTTCACAAACATATTAATGCAGAAAAGGCATGTTGATGGATAACTTACTTCCGGAGGATAGGTGAACAAAATCGCATTCTTTTCCTTTGTGTGGATAATCAACTGCAATATCACATTGAACAAAATATACGTGCCATAGTCAAGGATGCAAAAAAGTTTCACATACTAAAAGTACTAAATCTCTCAAGCACCATAAAACATCCATCAACGAAACTCCCAATATGAACAAAAATTTGCAAAGGCATATCTTTTCAATCATCATACAGCAAATACTACAATGTATAAACTTGTGGGCTTCAAAATCTATCACTTGCAATTTGGCTCGACCATAAACTCATACAGGATCAAATATGAGTATTCACATCCAAAACTCAACCCTCTAATCATGGTTATTAAATTGTGACTCCTCATAAGAACGCTAAAGCACTCATTCTTCTAGATTTGAAACTTGTTTTAATTATATAAAAAATAAAGCAACATATTAGATGTGACTCCACAAAACAGTTTTAATTATATAGATAAAAAGGCAATTACTGAATAAACCAGTTTACAATTGTCATTTATACTGGAGAAATAAGTGAGTATTAGTCAGAAAATTAATTTTCTCATCGTATCACCAAACAGTATCTACTATGAAAATACAACAAATGCCATCAGCAAAGTTGATATAACAATGTTAAAAGAATCCCAAGAGATCAGGCCCTGGAAAACAAAACAGTAGATAAACCAGATAATTAAATTGTTTTTCTTTTCTTTTCAATGTATCAACTCTTCCTTGGTGATAATCTTTACTGATTAAAGAAAACATCACAGCTATGCCTCAATCCCAAATTAAACATGGCAGGAAATATAAATCCCTATATCCTCCATCCGGATCCTTTTCATTCTAATACTCAGTAATCATCCAAACAAAAGCACATAATTAACAGGTAAGAACTAAAATGAAAATTCAAAAGGATATAACACAATGCATCCAATGAGAAAATCGCGATTAGCAGGAAACTCCTTCTTGTAGAACTGAGCAACAAGAGCAATTGCGATGATAATTGACCCCATCAACAACCTTAGGTTACTCAATCTCACATCTTCTGGGTATCCTTTGCTTGTCACAATCTATAAACCATATAATCAAACAAAATAAAAAAAATCAACACACAAAAATAAGTTGAATTCAATTCAAATCTAGAATAAAAACTGAGTTACCTCAGTGACGGACTCATCCAGAAGGGTCTTGATGGAGTGATGATCCAAAAGATTAGCCTTCTTAGGGTTCTTCTTGGCGGGAGCTTGAGTGGTGGAATCCATTTTCTCCGATTTTGCTTCTGCGATTTTGACTAGGGTTTGTCTAGGAATGATACAAAAATAGCTATTGTTAGTCAGAGGGGAGATGAGAAATGACGATAGATGAAATTACAAAAAGGTTCTTAGGGATGTAACTGCATGTGACATGTATCCCAGGGTCATTTAAGTAAATAGCATTTGTGAATGGAAAGTTCCTTTTTAACTAAGTAACCAAGTATAATTACTACTATTACCTACAACACAAAATACATGACTATACTTTTTGAACTATTTTTATTAACTTATCCATGATCAAAATTTGATAATATTCATATTTTCGAGCAAGTATAATAATTTATCAAGAATATATTATTTCACTTTTTGTATTTATTTATGGATAATGCTATTTGGCCACAATTTTGGCCCAAAATTTGGCCACAATGATAAAATAATGTATTCACACTATAAACTA
>JBCEWC010022261.1:0-10102 GCA_038996855.1 Solanum aculeatissimum | reverse complement strand
GTCTTCAATAATTCAAAACGACCTAATAAAAGTGTATTTATATGATTTAAAACAACTCCTAAACAAAATAGGAAAATTGAGCTTCGGCATGCGAAACGGCAACTAAACGGACCGTCTGACGTTGAACAGTCCATTTCACCTTCCTTCTGGAACCACTTAGCCTCCTGGGCTTTATATGTTCAGGTCTGGCTTACTGTGATGTTTAACGACACTCTCAACGGTCCGTGTAATTGCACACGTCCCGTCAACTGCTCCATCTGGATTGCCTTGACTTATTTTGCATGAAGCATCTCTGCTCAGCTTCTGTGATGTTTGACGCCACTGTAGACGGCCCGTCAACCGTCAAACGGTCCGTCAACTCCTCCGTGTCATCTCTCTTAGCTTCAACTCTGCACCAGATGCCTGGCCAACATTCTGTTGTGTTTAACGGTCCAATACACGGCCCATTTACATTCAGACGGTCCGTCTCCCCTATTGTTTAGTAATACTTAGCCCATTTTTGCTTCTTTCCTACACAGGCCTTCTCTGTTATGTTTAACGGTCAGTCCCACGACCCGTTAAACATTAAACGGTTCGTGAAACTGTCCGTTTGGCCACTGTTTGTTCCAGATTGCTCTTCTATCATGCTTTGCCTGATTTCCCTGCAAAATACACTGCACAAACATTAAACGCAACAATTTGCTTGAGAATTCGCAAAGATTCTAGCTAGAAAAGTGTCAAATGATGAGCGTTTTTGCGACTCATCACTCCAGAAACAATTAAAAATGCAATTTTGAGTCCTAAATCTCTGTTTTAACTCCGTATTCAGTTCTGTCACTTCTCTTAGACTAGATTCAACATTCCAAAGCTAATGGAATCGATGGTTACCCAAAACTCAGAATGGTATGAAAACTGACTTTTTCAATAACTTGAGCTTCCAAAAATGTCAAAACTCATATTTTTTACTTTTAAAATACATGATCTCAGTTCCAACAATACAAATAGTTCAAAATAGGTCCAAAGCAACTTATGAGGTAAAATAGTAATTTTCACAGATAAGCTCAAAAATGACCAACCAGTCATTACATCATTCACCACTAAAAATAATGTTCGTCCTCGAACATAAGAGAAAAAAATATGTGAAGCCTTAAAACTGGGATATCTAGCTCGCATGTCTGAATCCAAATCTCAAGTAGTCTTCTCAACAGGATGGTGTCACCACTGAACCTTCACTGAAGGTATATTCTTGGTCCTCAACCTCTGAACCTGCTTGTCCAAAATAGTTATTGGCTCCTCCTCATATGACAAATCTAAATCCAACTCAACTGAATCATAGGAAATCACATGTGCCTCATCTGGAATGTATCGATGGAGCATTGAGACATGAAGTACTGGATGAACTACTGATAGTATTGGTGGCAACCAACCTCACATACTCTCCTCATAATCTCAAACAGGCCAATAAATCTAGGACTGAGCTTGCTCTTCTTCGCAAACCTCATCACACCCTTCATGGGTGATATCTTTAGCCACACACTATCTCCAATCATGAACTCAAGAGGTCTAATCCTCCTATCAGTATAACTCTTTTGCGGCTCTAGGCTATCAACAATCTACTCAGTATCAACCAGACCCGATTCATAGCATCTCTAAGTAAGTCAACACCCAACACATCAGCTAAACCTAAATAAAATCACCTGATAGGCGATCTACACCTCTGAGTATATAATGTCTCAAATGGTGCCATCTCAATGTTAGAATGATAACTATTATTGTAAGCAAACTCTGCCAAAGTCAAATATTAATCCCATCGGGCCCCAAAATCTATCACATATGCTCGAAACATATCCTCCAACTCCTGAATAGTGCACTTGAACTGTCTGTCCTTCTGAGGGTGGAAAGTTGAACTCAAATCCAACTGTGTACCCAAACCACGCTGTAGAGCCTTCCAAAAATAAGAGGTGAACACAGATCCTCTGTCTGACACTATTGACACTAGCATCCTGTGCAATCTAACAATATTCTGGATGTACAACCTAGCCAATTGCTCGACACTGTATCTAGTCTTCACTGATAAGAAGTGAATTGATTTAGTCAACTAATCTACAATCACCCAAACCAAATCAAACTTACCCAAGGCCATAGGCAAATCTGTACAAAATTCATTGTGATATGCTCCCATTTCTACTCGGGAATGGGCATTATCTGCATCGAACCGCCAGGCCTTTGGTGCTCATATTTAACTTGTTGACATTTCAAACACTTTGCCACAAACTCAGCTATGTCTTTCCTCATCCCGCTCCACCAATGAATGTTGTTTTAAATCGGGTACATCTTTGCCACAGTGGGATAAATAGAATATCTAGCACAATGAGCTTCCTCCAATATCAATCTCACCTAATCTCTTATCTTAGACACATAAACTAGACCATTAATCCTCAAAATACCCTCTGAATCAACAGTAGTTGATTTGGTTTCACCCCTCAACACTTTATCATGAATTAAGCACAATCTAGCATCCTCAAACTGGTGAGCACATATTTGATCAAGCAATGAAGACCTAGCCTGTACAAAGGCAAAAATACTCTTGAGAGGAGAAATATCCAACCAAACCAACTGCCTAGCAAGTGACTGAACCTCCAAAGCTAAGAGTCTCTTCTTCGCCCCCATGAATGTCAAACTCCCTGTACTAGAGGCATTTTAGCTCAAAGCATTTGCCACCACATTCTCTTTGCCCAGAAGATATGAAATGGAGATATCATAGTTTTTCAATAACTCCAACCACCTATGTTGTCTTATTTTCAAATTAGGCTGAGAAAAGATGTATTTGAGACTTGGTGATCGGTAAAGATCTCGCAATGCACCCAATAAAGATAATATCACCACAACTTCAATACAAACACCATCGCTACCAATTCTAAATCATGGTTAGGGTAGTTTCTCTCATATACCTTCAACTGTCTAGAAGCATATGATATTACTTTCCCCTTTTGTATCAATACTCCACCCAAACCCACTCTAGAAACATCACAATGCATCAAAAAAAGTACTCCCTCCCCGGGTAAAGCAAGAATAGGTGCTAAAGTCAATAAATCCTTGAGCTTTTGAAAGTTTGCCTCACACTTCTCCGACCATAAAAGCCACATCCTTTTGAGTAAGTCGGCCTAGCCCACTCACGAACTTTTGCTACCTTAGTCAGATCTACCATAATACCATCTTTTGTCACCACATGCCCAAGGAATGCCATAGAGTCGAGCTAGAACTTACACTTTGAAAACTTGGCATATAACTTATTTTCCCTCAACCTCTGAAGTACAATCCTCAAGTGTTGAATATGGTCGGACTCACTCTTGGAGTAAACCAAGATTTCATTAATAAACAGGATCATAAATATATCCAAATATGACTTGAACACCCGATTCCTTAATTCCATAAAAGCGGCTGGAGCATTATTCAACCCAAAGGATATAACCACGAACTCATAATGACCATAATAGGTCATGAAGGATGTCTTTGGGATATCAGACTCCCGAACTCTCAGCTGATGATAGTTGGACCTTAAACAATCTTGGAAAACACCGAGGCACTCTGAAATTGGTATAATAAATCATCAATACGAGGCAAAGGATATTTGTTCTTGATGGTCACTTTGTTCAACTAACGATAGCCAATACATATCTAATTTCCCTTCTTTTAGGACGAATGAAGCCCTTCTATTAAAAAACCTCTAATTGCTTATTCAGATCCTTCAACTTAGCCGGAGCCATCCAATAGAGGGCAATAGAAATGGGTTTAGTGTCCAACTCCACATCAATAGCAAAATCAATATCACAATCCAGAGGAACACTCGACAAACCAGTCAGAAATATATCCATAAATTCTTTAACAACCCTGGTCGTCTCCAATGATGGGGATTCCTAAGAACAAGCCCAAGCATAAGCCAAATATGACAAACATCCTTTATCCATCAACTTACAAATGTGCATATAAGAGATAACCCCCTTGGGATAAGAACTAGATACATCGATCCACACTAGTTGTGGCAAGTCAGGACATGATAAAGTCACCGTCTTCGCATGAAAATCAAGAATAACATGATAAGGTGACAACTAATCTATGCCCAAAATCACATTAAAGTCAATCATAATGAGCAATATCAAATCAACAATAGTATCTCTTCCCAAAAATGTTACAATATAACCCCAATTCACCACTAAAGATTCACCTACCGGGGTAAAACACAAATAGGTTAGGCAAGAGCTCACACATAATATCAAGATCCGTGGTAAAATAAGCTAATACATATGAATAAGTACAACTTGGATCAAATAAAACTGAAGCAGAATGGTAGACACCAGTACCATACCTGTAATGACTGCATCAGAGGCCTCTACCTCTTCTTAATCCAGAATATCATAGCATACTCTGCACCCCCCAACTAGTATATGGGCCTCCACGGGCTCCACCTCTCACTATGCCTCGACTTCCTCTAGTACCACTCCTAAGAGGCATCCCTGGGTGCTGGTGCTAGAGTTGGACGAGTTGGTTGAGTCTCTGAAGTCTGGGTGGGAGGTGCACGATGAGGACAATAATGGGCCAAGTGTCCAATCTCATCACAATGATAACAAGCCTTGATCTCTCGCCCTTAGGATAGTTGTATTAAAAAACCACCGCATTTGGCTGCACTAAAAGAGTTGTTAGGGATCGCCTGTATAGGCCTAGATCTGTCAATACTGTTAACTGTAGGAATGGATGCATGGATTGCCTTGCCTTGATGGCCCTATCTCTTAAACTCTTTATATCGTGGTGGGTGCCCACTAAACTGGCCATGCTATGGAATCTCTTCCAGCCACCTTGTTTGTCATATCTAATATGCTCAATCATGCGGGCATTGTCCACTACACTCTGGAAAGTGACACCGGCCAGAACTAAAGAAGTTGTGGCCTCCTGAAAATACCTCGCCAAACCTCTCGAACTCTGTATGGATACTAGACAAGGTACATCTGGATAACTCATGAAACCTGACCATATAATTAGATACTAATATTGATCCCTGCTAATGCTTGTCAAACTCATCTCGGTGGCTGTCTCTGAGGCTATAAGACACCAACCTCTTTAGGAACACCTCAGCAAACTAGTCCCAAGTCATAATTGGAGCTCCAACAGGTCTACGAGCCGAAACTAACCTCCACAACTCCTTGGCTATGCCAGTGAACTGATAGGAGGTATAAGCAACTTCATATGACTCAAAAATGGCCAAATTACACAATTGGTCCTGACATTCCGATAAGAAATCATAGGCCCTATCACCAAGTGTATCATCAAATCTCGGGGGAGCCAACCGTACAAACCGCTCAAAACTCTTCTTCTCTGCAGTAGACATGGCTAGGCTAGCAGTAGATTGTGGCACCATAAATCTAGGCAGTGCAATAGACGGAGCAACAAATAACCCATAAAGCTATGAACCTAAACTCGATCGAGATATCTGAGGCAGAATAATAGAGGTCATATGAGGATCCACTGGGGTCGATGAAGGTCCAACATGAATCATAGGTAGATTGACTAGAGCTGTAGAAGGGTTTGTCGGCACTGTAGAAGTTGGTGCATCAAGAATAACAGGAGTCAAAAAAGCTCCCTCAAGTCTAACCAATGCCCGTAAAAGCAACTCCTGAACTGAGCGCGTAGTATTAGGGGCTGAAGATGGAGGGAAAGGGTTTGTGGGTCCCTCTAACTCATACTCAAGCTCTGGAGAAGCTGATCTAACCTTTTTTCTGGTAGAGCTACCCCTCTAGCTTGTCCTCGACCCCTGGCCCTACCACGAACCCTGCTTCAACCATGAATGGGAGCCACATCAGCTAGCTCAGGCTCTCCCACTGATTGTTAGGATCTAGTCATTGGTATCTCTGTAGAAGGAGTAGATTAGATACATTTCAAAGCAATTGATATGAAGAAAACACATGAATAGAGACAAATCTGAAATCATTTTCTATCAAGTACTTCGTAGCCTCTCGAAGATTGGTATGGATATCTACGTACTGATCCGCGAGATTCTACTAGACATTCCACTCTTGACTCACAAGCCCAACGAATCTAGAGCTATGATACCAAACTTGTCACTACTCGAAATAAAATCACGACTAAAGAAAATAAAATTAAAGAAAAAGCAACCACAACACTCAATTTAAATAATCCAAAACCTAGAGTCATGAGTACAAGGTCATCTAAAGTGGTATGAATAAGTAAATACAACATTGTCTCAAGAAAAATACATAGTTCAAACAGATGTCAACAAATAAAGTTTCTAGAAGTAACAATGACTCGAAGTCTGAGCCTTACCGCTGAATCTAATATTGGAGAAAAACTCTGGTAGAATAAGATCAACTATCGTGTGGGGGTCCTTGTACTCAATCTGCAGGGATAAAATAAAGTAGGGGTGAGTACACCAAAATGTACCCAGTAGGTTCAACTGATTGGGTAGAAGAAATTGGATAGGTATGTAATAACTAAGAATCCCTATCACCTGCATCACAAGGTTAGTACACAATATATATATATGTGTGTGTGTGTGTGTATGTGTATAAGAGCAGATAAAGATCGCAAGTATAATCAATGATGCAATGCAATGATATATATGTATGCAATGGCATCGCAGGCCATGTATGAGGTGAAATCACAATCATCGCAGGGCCGGTGTACACATCTATTGAGCCAAAGCTACAAGATAGAACTCGGGGGCGTCGCAGGCCATGTACCAAAATCTCTCAAGGCATTGCAGGCCATAAACTAAAGTATCTCAAGGTGTCATAAGCCTTATACTAAAGTATCTCAAGTATCATATTATCTCGGGTGGTACAGATGCTATATGAGATGCATGCACGCCAATGCCACAATTCAAAGTATATAACAACAAAATAATGATATAACAAATACATAATAGCATCTAAAAAGGCGGTACTACAATGCCATCAACTAGTACCACAATGTCATCAACATGTGTCATATCACCACCTTCTCATCAATAGTCAAAATAATAATGAAATCGAATTTTACATGTCCCAAAATATGCTAATAAATCCTGAATGTATCACAAACATCGATAATTTACCACAAAACTCTCCAAATGATACCACAAGTCTCATATTATCACAATAATATCCAAAATATCTAATTTCTCAAGATTTCATCTTAATTTACCAACCGAATCATAATTTACTCCAATTTCAATATAACTGATATCATATTTTCACCAAAATTTTATCATATCAACTAAATTACTCATGAATCAACCTAAATCTTACAATTATCCCATAAACATATCCAATAACTCATTCCATCCCAAAAAGATTAGATGAACCTACCTCACTGTCGAAATCACACTTGAACTAGCTTTCGATCAACCCAAGCCTCAAAACAATCACCAAATCAACCAACCACTATGAAATAGATACTATGCATCAAGGGATGAATTTTGATATCCATATTAGCATGAATTAGACTTAGGAGCAAAATGATCAAAATTAGGGCTAAAATTTGAAGTTCTTAAATTTGAAAAGTGACTCAAAATTATGATTCTACGTGAGAAAAGAAATTTGTGGGTGAGAATTTCACTAAAATTGAGTTCAAATTGAGGGAGAAATCAATATTTAAAGTTTCCAAAATATAGACATCAAAAACTCAATTTTAAATATTTGAAATCATGTGAAATTCAAGACAAAACCAAGATAAAATCAATGGAAATTAATTAACTAAATGAAAGAAACACTTAACCAAAAGTTTTTCACAAAAATCTTTGTAAAAAATCACCCAAGAAAACTTGAAATATTGAAAATGGTGTCTCACAGATTTAAAACTGACACAGGCGAAAATGTTCTCTATGAACGCGGATCACATGAGACATACACTTCGCGAACGTGGAGCTCAAAAGGGAATGATCCTCCGCGAACGCAGAGGGCAATCCCATGAACGCGGAGAAGGGTGATAGTTGCACTAGAAACTAGAAAATTAGCTCAATTTAATACCAAACACGAACCCTTGAGGTTCGTTCGGCACTCGAATTACATAAATCATACATGTATCCATCCCATAAATGGCGATCCGAACTCAACGGAATTATCAGAATTCGATTTTGAGGTCTCCTCAATATAGTTACCGATAAAACTTGTTTAAAACTCAAAATACTAAAACTGCCCTCGAATATTCTATAAATTACAATGAGACCATTTTTAGCGTTAGTTTCACAATCTAGAACTACTGGAACTTTTCGAATTTCAATTCGAGTTTTCGAACTCCGAATGTTGACCAAAGTCAAATTTTGACTCCGAAAATAACTAAAAATGTAATTTTGGGTCAAAAATCTCCGTTTTAACTCCAAATTCAGTTCTGTAACTTCTCCTAGACTAGATTCGACGTTCCAGAGCTAATGGAATTGACGGATTCCTGATCCGATACCCAAAACTCATAATGGTATGAAAACTCACTTTTTCAACAACTTAAGCTTCCAAAAATGCCAAAACTCATATTTTACACTTTTAAAATACATGTTCTTGATTCCAATAATACAGATAGTTCAAAATAGGTCCAAAGTAACTTACAAAAAGACAATAATAATTTTCATAGATAAGCTAAAAAAGACCAACCAAGTCATAACATTAAGAGATGTACATATCGAGATACGACTCATCGAAATAGAGAATTACACATTGTAAAGTTGCGCAATGCAATTGAATTTACTTATAAAAAATAAACTAAGTTTTTTGGTGGAAGCATTAGGCGAGAAGATTTCAAGGATCACATGGAGAAGAAACAATGGGTTCGATGCAACGCGATGGTTATTTCATGGATTGTGAGCAATGTTAGCAAGGAATTGATTAGTAAAATTTTATTTCGATCTGATGCAGCCTTAAGATGGTCAAATTTGAAGGAACAATTTAATAAGATAAACATGCCAAGGATTTTTCATCTTCACAAGGCCATAGTCATACATACTCAAGGTATACTTCATATGTCTCTGTCTATTACTTAAGGTTAAAAGATTTATGGAATGAAATTGATTCTATAATGCTTTCTTCATCTTGTGATTATGCCAAATTGAAGGAATATACAAATAGTATGAGTAGGCAAAAAATGCTGTAATTTTTTTATCGAATTAAATGATAGTTATGGACATGCTAGAAGTCAAATTCTCATGATGAATCTACCACCTAATGTGAATCAATGTTATGCTATGATAGTGCAAGATGAGATTCAACGAGCACTAAGTTGTGAATATCATGGAGAAGGTGAAAATATCGATCCAACTGCATTGATTACCAATAGATCTGATGATTATAACTTTAGAGGATCAGGTACAAGAAATAAAGGAGAAAAGGCTATGGACATATTCAGAGATATCAAAGAACTATTGGTCCTTAGTGTGACCATTGTGAGATGAAGGGACACACTAGGGGGGATTGTAATAAATTAAAACATTGCACTTACTGTGTAATATGTAAGGTCATACAAAGTAGATCCGTTATCAACTGATTGGATACCCTTCAAACTGGAAAAAGGAAAGAAGAGAGTGAATTTGGTACAAGCATTAAATGGGTCACAAGTGAAAGGAATTAAAGATAACTTGTATGTTGCCTCATAGGTACAAGGATCACAAAGGACTGGAAATGAACAACTGAACCACTGTATTCAATTAGGAACAAGCAATGGAGTTGGATTTGTGCCTTATTTTACACCAAATTAGTATAACCAAATATTACAGATGTTGAACAAGTCTAAACTGAGTGAATCTGATGCAAATATGGCAGGAATATTTGCTGGTACTTTCTTTTAAAATGTTATAACTGACTGTAGTCCAAACTAGATAATTGGTTGGTATCGAAACACTGTTAAATCCTAGTTCAACAGTGAAAAATCCAGGAAAGGTTCAATTAGCAACAAGTGAACCAACAATTATTATAAAATTTGAAAACTCTCAACTGATATGAGGCAATATTATTAAGGATGTATTATGTGTACCATAATTTAAATTCAATCTCTTATTAGTGTCTAAGCTAACTGTAGACGATAAAATTTCGCGTCAAGAAAATAACAATCAAGAACGAAAATATCGCAACAATTTTGTAGTATTTTA
>JBCEWC010022260.1:0-10102 GCA_038996855.1 Solanum aculeatissimum | reverse complement strand
GCTATGATGGATTGATCGAGGGTCTTCGGGTCCTCTTTCGCCATGTCACATCTAGGCCCCCTATCCGGGTCGTGACAGCTCACCACAAGCAAATAGTTTCAAGAGAATTACTCGTCGTGCAAAGGTAGATAGAGATTGCCGCCAGTACCTACATGGTTAGAACATGTAGACAAGAGTATGGGTTATCACAATAAAGCACTAAGTATGTGGTCATGCAAATGCATATGCACATGAACATATAACAACATACATGGCAAGGGCACATACATAGAAGGGAATACAAAAAGGGACAATATAACAATATGCCATGGTAGTCATGATGTATGAAATGCCATAATGCTTATAATATAGCGGAGATGGAACCATAACCGACATCCAAATTCATGTGAGCTACAACATGAAATTGGCCAATGAGGCCTCCCATTGGATAAGAGAAGATTACTTGCCAAAGGTAATCTACACCACACCTTACGGGCTTTCCTTTTTGGTGTGATGGCCACCTTCCTTACGGGCTTCCCATTTCAGAAGGAGTTACATAACATAGCATATCATATCAAAGCATACCTTATGGGCCTCCTATTTCGGTAGCAACCTATGATGGCGCATAGTTTCGGGAATGGAGTGGGACCCTTGGGGATAGCCCACTTACTACTCCACAAGAATACGTATACATAGACATGCTTTTAAAACGGAAGCTTGACACATGAATATCAAACCATGCATATTTGGGATTAAAATCCAAATTACTTTCATTACTCCTATGCATACTTAACAAGAGTCAAACATATTTCATATTCATGCTTCATGGGCTAAAAAGCCAAACAAACTTTCATGCCAAACTTCACACATAAGAGTAGCTCCATACTTGTCAAATCATATTGGTGTAAACGACCATGTTGCTTAAAGAGCCATATCATAGACTTAGTCTGATTACAACTTCACCATAATCAATACTTATTCAAAATCATAGTCATAAACATGTTTGGGACTTAGCCCATATCAAAACTTTCATCAAAATATCCATGATCAATCATGCAATGCCATGAGGAACAATGAAAATAACAGTGGTACTAGGATTCATACTTTAAATTCAACCAGGAGTGGTTTGTGAGAAATTCAAGTCAAACCAACATTTAAATCACCATTTAATTACTACCCATGCATAAATCAAGAGTAAAGGGGACATGCATTACTTGATCTTCATCAAAGCCATTGAACCTTTATGAAATTCAAACTTAAATCAAATTTCAATCACCTAAATTCTACAGCACATAATCCCAATCAATTAAATGCTTCAAAATTTAAATAACCCAACCTTAAAGAAAACTTAAAAACATAATTTAAAGAGGAGGGTTCTTAGGTCTTCATAGATGAAAGAAAATCCATGAATCAAGCCCACATACCTTGAAATTGACCAAGATAATTGAAGAATTTCACAAAAAGGATGATCTTCCCAAAATTTCTTCAAAATTTCATCAATGGAGGTCAAGAGGGTTGAGAGAATTTCAAAACGAATTAAAGAGTGTTAGAATGGATAAAAAGGGTTTAGAGTTTGATTTAGGGGGTTTAGGAGACCTTATAAAGCCTAAAAGGGGAATAGGATCTAATTAAATTATGAAATGGGCTAATTAACTGAAACAGTGTCACATGGAAGGCTACAGTGGCTGTCCAATGGTATACGGTCCATGTACTGGACCGTGAGGCAACACTTGATCTCGTCTTCGGCTTGAACTCTCGGGGGACTTTTTAGATCACTTCACGGGGGGTCTCACATACTATGTACTGCTCCGTAGAGCATCACTTGGTCCAGAGTCCATCACCGAACCCTTGCTAAGTTTCTGCCCCACTTCACGGGACCCTTCATGGGTCGTGAGGTATCTCACGGACAGTGGGGTGGTCTGTGGGACTTTCCATGAAACTTGGTTGGAGTCCTGGCCTCTAGGAGCTTACTGGACCATCACACAAGCATCCTCATAGACCTTGGACCCTCACACGGTCCGTGGTCTAGCCCTTAGCCCATTTCTAGAACCTTGCTTCCAGCGTCCTTCCAATTACGGGCAGTCTCACTGGACCAACCCTTATGAAATTCAAAAATTTTCAAATCGTTACAGGACTATCTCCAAGGGTCCACACTTCTTTCTGTCAAACCATGTGCCAACATGGAATATCTCCCAAGATGGGATTGACTTGTTATGCATCCCCTTATTAAAGGTTGACTTGGGATCTACCTGGAAAGTAGTCCAATTCTAAATAGTAGCTCGCTTGGTCTCTCTTGTTATCGGTTGAGGTCATATCCCAACTATGATATGTAGATTTTCATTCATGCATCATGACACTTCATGGCAAATTATTATGATACTCCCTCCTTATATATAAATATATATTATTTTTATGCATATATGTGCCCTTGTCATCTAGCTTGTTTAGTAGGTCCATGTTCATGTGCATGGCATGCTCGCAAACTTAGTGCATTATATGTGCTAATGCATACTCATTGTTTACCTGATCTAACCATGTAGGGATCGGAGACGATATCCATCCACCATTGGATACTTAGTTGATATCTCGGACTTATTGTTAATGGTGAGACCTATATTCCAAGGGAAATACCCACTTTCCTCTATATTATGTTTCATTCCATTTTATCTACCTTGTGATTTGAGGGTGATCCCGGACTATGTCGAGGCCCCCTTCTTATTATTGTAGAGTCATTGTTGGATATTTATCAGATATTATTGTACGCCATACTATATGTTTATTTGAGATGCTATGATTATTTATGTATTTCTATGGTTATTTATGTTTCGATTATGCTTCCGCTTATGTTTTTATGATTTGTTGGATGGGAATGTACTTATGTGGAAAGTCCCTAACCCTTCTTTCCCCCATATCTTGAGTCATACTTACCCATCCCTTAGAACGTAATTGGTATGTGTTATGTGATTCATGCTTATCTCATTCCCGACAACATCCCCATAGCTTGAGTCCAAAGCCCTGGAATCCCCTAGACTTATGTGTTATTTATTATATTATGCGCTTTTGAACCGATGATGTGTGTGATGATGCTAAGATGGCTTGATTGAGTACTCTCGAGTTCTCTTTCACCATGTCAAATCTAAGCCCTACTATCGGGTCATGACACCAACCCTCGAGGATTTGAACTCATAAAATCAAACTGGTTGAAGGTTGTATGCCCAAGGTGAAACACTAACTTAGACTAAATCTACCTATGCAAAAGGTGATAAAAAAGGATATCATTAAGTGGCTTGATGCAGGCGTGATATACTCAACTGTGGATAGCAAATAGGTAAGTCCAGTTCAGTTTGTGCCCAAGAAAAGAGGCCTGACCGTGGTTCCAAACGAGAAAGGCCAACTCATATCAACACGATGAATCATTAAATGAAAAATATGCATAGAGTACTAGAAATTAAATGTAGCCATGGAGAAAGATCATTTCCCACTAACATTCATGGACCAAATACTAGATAGGCTTATCGTAAGAGGATGGTATTGCTTTTTTTACGATTACTCCAGATACAACCAAGTATCTATTTCACCCTAGGATCAAGATAAGACCACCTTCACATGCCCTTATGGTACTTTCTCTTACAAGAGAATTCCATTCGAGCTATGTAATGCCCCTATCACCTTCAAAAGATGTATTCTATCCATTTTTGCCTACATGGTCGAGGACTCAATGAAGGTATTTATGGACAATTTCTCAGTGGTGGGTGATACCTTTGATTAATGCATAAGTCACTTGGAGAAGGAGTTGTCGAGGTATGTGGAAACCAACTTGGTTCTCAATTGGGAAAATGTCATTTCATGGTCAAGGAAGGAATAGTATTGGTCCATAAGATCTCAGGAAAGGGACTATAGGTCAACCAAGCCAAGTTTGAAGTGATTGGGAAGCTACCTCCCCCTATTTATGTTATGAGAGTGAGAAGTTTCTATGGACATGTTGGGTTTTTCCAAAGATTTATTAAAGATTTTGCAAAAATCGCAAGTCTCATGTGCAAGCTATTAGAAAAAGAAACACAATTCATTTTTGATAGTGCATGTTTGCAATCATTTAAAACTCTCGAGCAGAAATTGGTTGAATCTGCAATGATAATTTCTCCAGATTGGTCTAAACCATTCGAGGTGATGTGCGATGCTAGTGTGGAATTTTGTGCGGTGTTGGGTCAACAAGTTGGAAAACTCTTTTACCTAATTTACGATGCTATAAAGATGTTGAATACAACTAAGAAAAAGTATAAAGTTACAAAGCAGGAGCTACTGGTTGTAGTGTATGCATTTGAAAATTTTTGGGCATACCTCCTTGGCACAAGGGTTGTTCTTCATAGTGACCATGTAGCACTTCGCTACTTAATGACAAAGAAGGATACAAAACCAAGGCTTATTTGATGGGAGTTTCTACTACAGGAATTTGATTTTGAGGTGCAAGATAGGAAAAGTTGTGAAATTCAAGTGGTTGATCATCTATCTAGGCTTGAATCACTAAACTCTCAGGGTGAAGAGGAGGAAATCTCTGATAAATTTTCTGGATGAAGCAGTGATGAAAGTCGATGTGATAACAATGGCTTGGTATTCTGATTTTGCAAATTATTTGGTTAGTGGTATCATTCTAGATTTTGAAAATCACTACCAAAGGTGAAAGTTCCTGCATGATGTGAAGAAATACTATTGGGACGAGCCTTATCTTTTTAGAGAATGTATGGATAACATGATGTAACGATCAAAAAATTTTTGAACTTCATAATGGTTTGTCTAGGTTAGTGTTAAACTGGTCAGGGTTGAATTTTGGTAGCCATGGGTTGAATTTAAGTTGCCGGATTCAAAACGGATTGTTTGTTGAAGTTATGGGGCCGATTGGGCGGTGTACTTTGAAAGATCATAACTTTTGGTACAATATGAAATGTGTGGGAATCTATATATTTAATTGAAGCTCCTTGAGTTATCTTGGAAATGCAACTAGTTTCACTCAATTCGGAGTACGTATGTGAAAGTTATGGAAAGAATAGTGAGATTGCCCGTAATTGGAAGGACGCTGGAAACAAGGTTCTGGAAATGGGCTAAGGACTGGACCATGGACGGTGTGATGGTCCACGGTCTGTGGGGGTGCTCATGTGATGGTCCAGTAACCTCTTGGAGGCCAGGACCGCAGCCAACGACCAAGTCAAGTCCCATGGACCACCCCACGGTCCGTGAGACACTTAATGGCCCGTGAGGGGTTCTGTGAAATAGCGCAGAAAGTTGTCCAAGGTTCAGGGCTGGACTCCGGACCAAGTGATGCTCCATGGACCAGTACACGGTCCGTGTGCAGCTACACTATTTGTGAGACCCCTTGTGAAGTGATCCAGAAAGTCCTTCGAAAGTTCAAGCCGAAGACGAGATCAAGTCAAGTTACATGGGCAGGTACACGGTCCTTGTACCTGTTGACGGGCACTGTAAACCTTCCATGAGACCCTATTTTCAGTGAATTAGACCATTCCATTAATGGTTAATTCATATTTTAATTAAATCCTATGCCCCTTTTAGGCTTTCTAAGGTCTCCTAAACCCTCTAAACCAAATCCTAAACCCTTTTCATCCATTCTATCATCCCTAAAGCCTCTCCTAAATTCTCTCAATTCTCTTTACCTCCATTGATGAAAGCTTGAAGAAATTTGGGAAAAATCACTTTGCTTGCAATTCCATTCAATCCTCTTTCTTAATTTCCAGGTATGTGGGTTTGATTTATGGATTCCCTTTCATCCATGAAGACCCAAGAACCCTCCACTTTAAATTTTGATTTTTTAGTTTTCTTTGAGGTTGGGTTCTTTAAATTTTGAAGTATTTAATTGAATGAGATTATGTTTCATAGAAATTAGGTGATTTAAAATTGATTTAAGTTTGAGTTATATGAAGATTAAATGGTTTTGATGATGATCAAGTTATGCATATCCCTTTTACTCTTGATTTATGCATGGGTAGTGTTTAAATTATGTTTTGAAGGTTGGTTTGACTTGAATTTCTCATAAACTACTCTTAATTTGAATTTAAAGTATGAAACCTAGTACCCGTGCTATTCTCATTGTTCCTTATAGCATTGCATACATGATTCATGGATTTTTTTATGGAAGTTTTGATGTGGGCTAAGTCCCAAACATGTTTATGACTATGATTTTGAACAATTATGGGTTATGGCTAAGTTGTGATCATACTAAGTCTATGATATGGCTCTTTGAGCAACATGGGTGCTTGCACCAATATTATATGAAAAGTATGGAGCTACTCTTATGCATAAAGTTTGACATGAAAGTATCTTTGGCTTTTTAGCTCAATGAAGCATGATTATGAAATGTGTTTGACTCTTGTTAAGTATGCATAAGAGTAATGAAAGTATGTTTGGCTTTTAAGCCCAATTATGCATGGTTTGATGTTCATGTGTCAAGTTTCCATTTTAAAAGCATGTATATGTATACGTATTCTTGTGGGATGATGACTTAGTACTAAGAAGGATTGGAGTAGTAAGTGTACTATTCCCAAGGGTCCCACTCCTTCCCCAAAACTATGTGCCAACGTAGGTTGCTAACGAAATGGGAGGCCTGTAAGGTATGCTTTGATATGATATGATATGCTATGTTATGTAAATCCTTTTGAAATGGGAGGCCCGTAAAGAAGGTGGCCATCACACCGAAATGGGAGGCTCGTAAGGTGTGGTGTAGATTACCTTTGACAAGTAATCTTCTCCAATCCAATGGGAGGCCTCATTGGGCAAGTTCGTGTTATAGCTCACATGAATTTGGATGTTGGTTATGGTTTCATCCCCTCTATATTATAAGCATTATGGAATTTTATGCATCATGATTATCATGGCATATTATTATATTGTCCCTTCTCATATTCTTTTCTATGTATGTACCCTTGCCATGTAGGTGGTTATAGGTTCATGTGCATATGCATTTGCATGCCCGCATACTTAGTGCTTTATTTTTCTAACCCATACTCTTTTCTACATGTTCTAACCATGTAGGTACCGGCGATGACCTCTATCTACCTTTGCACGATGAGTGATTCTCTTGAAGCAAATTTGCTTGTGGTGAGCCCTTTGTCCAAGGGAAATATCTACTTTTCTCTCCTTTGTATTGTTTACTTTCTTATTTCATGTATTGAGGGTGCGCCTCAAACTATGTCGAGGCCCCGCTCTTTCTATGTAGAGGCAATGTTGGGCACACTATACTCTTGCATGTTGTATTATGCTTATTTTGGAATGTTATGACTATTGGGATTATGTTATGGAAATGACATTTCGATTATGCTTATGCTTATGTTGATGGGATTGTAAATGTTGGGAATATGCTTATGTGGAAAATCCCATAATCCCGGTGTGCCCCCATAGTTTGTGTCCTACTTACCCTCCCCTTAGAAATACTTGTTATGTGCTATGTGGTTCATTCTTTTCCCATTCTCAGAAATATCTACATAGCTTGAGTCCAAAGCCCCGTTTCCTTTAGAATTATGTGTTATGTATTTACTCTCTGCACTTCTGAATCGATGATGTGTGTGATGATGCTATAATGGCTTGATCGAGGGCCTTCGGGTTCTCCTTCACCATGTCACATCTAGGCCCCACTTTCAGGTCGTGACACATGATCTAAAGATGTGTCCCTAATCAAGCTATGCAAGCTATTTGTGAAGAATGTCATTCTTCAGCAGTAGGTGGCCATCATGGAGGAATTTGCACTATATCTAATGTGTTTCAAAGTGCTCATTATAGGCACACATTTCAAAGGATGCTCATGAATTTTCCATGGCCTACCCAAATTATCAATTGTAAGGAAATATCTTAAGAAGGCATGAATTTCTATTAACTCAAATTTTAGAGATAGAAATATTTGATGTGTGGCGGATGGATTTTATGGGACCATTCATGAGCTCCTTTGGTAAAAATGCATCCTCTTCGTTGTTGATTTTGTATCCACGTGGGTGGAAGTTGTAACATTACCAACAAGTGAAGGAAAGGGAGTGGTGCAGTTCTTAAAGAAAAACATTCTCACTCATTTTGGTACTCCGAGGGCTATTATTACAGATGATGGATCTCACTTCTGCAATAGAATATTCGAAGCACTATTAAGTAAGTATGGAGTGAAACACAGGGTGAAAACTCCATATCATCTGCAGGCAAATGGGTAGGTGGAGGTATCAAATAGAGAGATTATGATGATTCTAGTAAAAATAGCGAATGGTAGTAAGAGTAGTTGGTTAGCGAAGCTTGACATCGCTTTATGGGCATAACGTACGACATACAATGATCCTATTGTAATGTCTCCTTATCATATGGTGTTTGGAAAGGCATGCCATTTGCTTATCTATTTGGAGCATCAAGCTTTACTGGCTCTCAAAAAGCTGAATTTTGAACCTGACAAGTCTCTAGCTGCTAAATTAACCCAACTTTATTTGCTTGATGAGTTCAGATTGAAGGCTTATGAAAGCTTTGACCTCTACAAGGAAAAGATGAAAAAATGGCATGATTAGAAAATTTTGAAGAGAGAGTTTGTCAAAGGGGACCCCGTGATGTTATACAACTCTAAAATGCATTTGTTTCTTGGAAAACTCAGATCAAGATAGTCAAGTCCTTTCAAGGTAGCATAAGTGCTTTCTAATGGAATGGTGGAAGTTGAAAATCATAAGGGTGAACGATTCAAGACAAATAGGCAGAGGCTTAAGAAATATTATGGAAAACCACCGGATGTCCGGGTGGTTCACGCCATGCAAATCATGGTTGCTTAATTGTATTGGACATCGTCATTCCATGACGTTAACTTAAGCTCTTCATGGGAGGCAACCTAAGTGAGAATAAAATAACGTATATGTTGATTATTGCAGGTTTTGGATTGAGAAAGATGAAGTAGGGAGAAAGGAGAATTTTCATGCACAAAGGGCATATCACCTACTGAAATTGGTGATCTCGATTTGGACCACCTGTTGGACCAAACGTTAGCCAGGAGATGCGGTTAGTTTTGATGATTCAAAGACCCAGATGGTGAATCACTGAGCATAAAGGGTGATGTTCAATTAGCCCGCCTTTGGATTCCAAATTTGGCCCCTTAGATGTTGTTAAATGTTTTATCAATTATAAAAGTGGGCGTATCGCTAAAAACATAGGGTGATACTCTCATTTGACCGCCCTTTGAGATCAGGATGGAGAGAGAGTCATTGCAAAATTAAGTGATAGAATTGCTATTGGGTGTAATGCCGAATGAATTCACCAATACCAGGTTAAATCACTTTTCACAGCATGGGGTCAGGCTCAATCAAAAGTAATAAGGGCGGTCTCATCTGCAAACGGTGTACCGTCGAATGCTCTCTACAATAATAAATAGTGACGTAGAAGATGAAGAGTCTCATTTATTGTTTTAAATGAGTATTAATGTTCTCACTCTTCCTCTTCCCATGCACTCACTCCTCTCACTCACCACTTGCACGCTATTTTTATTTTTTTATTTTCTTTTCTTCTTTCTTATTAGAATCAATGTGCCCGACCTCACCATCATGTTGTGTTTTGCCATCCCTTGCATATGAAATTCCAGGTATTTTTGTTACCCTCTCTTATTTTTGTGCTTGTTGTGCAATCAACCTGAATATCTTGAGATTATGTGTCGGTTGAGTTGAAATTTTTGTGAAATTATTGATATCACTATTGGGTAGTTGATGAGTCTGAGTACCTAGGGGATAAAAGTTGGATATCTCTATCAAAGGGATATGTTTGAGCGGCTAACACTTTCCATATGATAGATTGTGTCATGACCCGGATAGGGGGCCTAGATGTGACATGGTGAAAGAGGACCTGAAGACCCTCGATCAAGCCATCATAGCATCATTACACACATCATCGGTTCAAAAGCGCAAAAGTTAAACACATAGCAAGTAAGTTCTAAGGAATTGGGGACTTGGAACTCAAGCTATGAGGACAATATCGGGGATGGGACAAGCATGCATACACTTAGCATATAGTCATTCACAATACCCATCATCCAAGTTAATATCATAACAAGAGGACATGATCATAAACCAAGCTAAATAGCATCATATTACATAACCAAATATCCAACATACAA
>JBCEWC010022259.1:0-10103 GCA_038996855.1 Solanum aculeatissimum | reverse complement strand
AAGGGGATTAGGGTTTGATTTGGGGGCTTTAGGAGACTTTAGAAAGGCTAAAAGGGGCATGGGATTAAACTAAATTACGAATTAACCATTAATGAAATGGACAAAATCACAAAATAGGGCCTCACGGAAGGCTGCCCTGGGGTCCATGAACCTGTCCGTGAGACCACACTTGGTCTCAGGTTCAGCTTGAAATATGGGGGGAATTTCTGGATAAACTCACGAGGGTTCTCACGGACTGTGTAGCTGCACACAGACCGTGTACTGGTCCGTGGAGAGTCACTTGGTCCGGAGTCCAGCCCCGAGCCTTGACAAGCTCACTGGAACAACCCACGGGACACTCCACGGACGATGAACCACCAAACGGTCCGTGGTCCCTCACTTGGACTCCATTCTTAATCCTTTTTCCAGCATTCTTCCGAACATGGGCGGTCTCACTACAAAGGCCATAGATTCCAAAGATAAACTCTAAATCGAGTGAAACTAATTGAGTTGCAAAGATAAATCAAAGAGCTTCAATTTGATATATAATAGACCACACATTTCATCTCGTACCAAGATATATGGATTTTCAAAGTCCGTGCTATCTAAACGGCCTTACAACCTTCCACCAAAATAATTCCTTTGAATTCGGCCACTTAAATACAACCCATGACTACCAAAATTCAATCATAATGAGTTCAACACTAACCCTGACCATCCATTACGAAGTTCAAAATTTTTTGGGTTGTTACATTATGTGATCACATTCTTGTCATAACCATACTTGTTTTGAAAACATAGTCATAATCATAATTGGGTCTTGACCCACATCATAAATCTTGTGAAAATATTTGGTCATGCATGCATATGTCCTGAAGAATGAAGGAATAGCATGGGAAATTTGAATCCATAATTAAAAAAACATAATTGAAGAAATCATATGAAATCCATGAAGAAATCATTAATTAAAACATACTTAAATTTACACATGCATAAGTTCATATATTAAAGAGACATGCATATTCAATTCTTCATAAAATCCATGGAAATCATCATAATAAGGCTTAAATCATTATAAAATTAATAATTAAGTTCAACCCATGGCTCAAGTTCAATAAATTAAAACTAATTTAAAAGATCCATTTGCAATTCATACTTAGAAATCATACAATTGAAGAAATAGATTTTTGGGTCTTCATGATTGGAAGGGAATCATGTATCAATCCCACATACCTTGAGGAGATTAGGAGAAATAAGGTGAATTGGACTCGAAATTGTATGGATTGTTTTATGGGTTTAAATAGGTGTAAAGGTCATAAAAGGTCCTTCAAATAAACCAAAATTATGAAAAAACCATTAATGAAGCGAGCTAGAAAATTAACTCCGGATACCTACACTGTAATGACCTTTAGTTTAGGATCCTTGAGTGTAGGAAAGTTGTGCAGAAAATAACCTGAGGGCTGGTTTACGAGGGGAACTTATGTCCCGTAAGTGCACATATGTCCTGTAAATTGTGTCTGTGAATATGAACTTCAAAAAAGGGAAAACGTTTCCAAGTGTGGGATAACTCATGGACCAAGTGACGGCCCGTAGGACACCTTGTGACCCATAGGGGGTTTCCTGAGTGGGACCCCATGCATGAAGGAAATTTAGAGTTTTCTGGACGGAGGTTCACGAGTTATCAGATGGCTCGTAGAATGGGATATGACCCGTAACAAGGCTTCATATCTTTGGGTCCAGGAAAGTTGAAACTTTTAGAGGGGTCATCAGACGAGGGGAATTACGACTTGTGAGTCAAATTACGACCCATAATCTAGGTTTCGTAAGTGATGTGCTACTGAAATACAACACTTTTGATGCTTAAACCTTGGAATTTTGTGTGTTCTCAAAGAGATCTTAGTAGATTTGATGTGTTTTTATGTTTATTTTGTAGGATTACAAGGTTGGCGTGGATTTTGGGAAAAGTGTGCTGAAATAGCAGTTTTTGATGATCCATGGAACCCTTTACGGGTCGTAGAAGATTTCACGGGCCATAGAAATGGTTTCATGGAAAAATCTAGTGAAGGGTGATTTTCTGAACAAGACTCTACGAGTGCAGATGAGCCATAAGATAATCCACGAGTTGTAGAGTTGAAGTCGTGCCTTGAGGATTAAAAAATGAAGAAGTGTTGAAAGTCCATCAGAAAAATCCTCCACAGGCCGTAGAATCCTACACAACCCATTAATGAGTCTTGTAGAAGACAACTCCAAGTTACAGTTAAAGTCCACCAAACCCTAACATACGAGCTGTCGAACATAGTACGAGTCGTAGACTTTCCCGTGAAGTGTGTTGACACGGTTTTCCTATTTCAATTTGGCTTTGTATTTTAGACATTATAAATAGGTTTTTAGGTTATTTTTCAAAGAGTTTCCAGGAAGTTCATAGTATTTCATAGTTTTTAGTAGTCTTCGAGAGACAAAAACAACTTTTGTGTTCTTGATTGATTTTTTTTATTTCTATTGAAGAGTTGGATTTCTTGTTCGTCAATTCCTTCGTGTAAGTGCTCAATTATGTTATTCTATATCATGATTCTTACATCTATACCAATTATTATTAGCTAAATACACAAATAGGGTTGTAGGAACCATGAAGAACTAGTAAAGTAAAAATTGGATAATTTGTAATTCTTAGAGAGTGTGTATAAATGAATTAATTACTTCTCTTCATTCTCAATGTTTTTTAATGGTGGCCAATGTTAGAACTCGCCTAGTGTTATTAGGTGAATCAAGGAGGTAATGAATAGGAAAAGAGAATAATTAATAGGATTCTGTTGATATTTTCTCATCTAATCAACTAACTTGAATCAAGGGGAGGTTGTACTAGAACAATAGGTAAAGCTTAGTAATGACACACTGTGGAGATGGATCAAATGTCTTAGTGAAATTTAAATTACAGCTAGATCAAAGTGTTTGGTAAACTTAACTTATTGTTCTGTATCTACACATTGGAACAAATTACAATTATTTGACAATACTGAGTTAGGGAATCATGGGGAACATATCACCCTAGTTAGCTCTTCTATTGATTTCATAACACTTGCATTAGTCTAGGTTTATTTTACTTATTGCAAACAACCCCCCCTTTTGGAGATAAGTAGGTTAATCACCTCACTTTTCAATTGAACTACTTTGGAGTCTATCATATTCCCTGTGGGATTCGACCCTAACCTTCGTTAGGTTATTTACTTGACAACGACCGCTTTAACCTTCAGAAAGAGGTGCAGCTTGAGCGATATCAAGTATTTTGGTGCAGTTGTTGGGGAATACAACTAGACTTATTTAGTTTAAGTAATTTGGGGATTAATCCTTATTTTCCTAATTTTACGTTTCTCATTTTTTATGTTTTGTTTCAGCGTGTAGGTGTAGTGTATGTGCAACACTTGGAGTCGAGGCAATCCCTTGACTCCACTTGACCAAGAGATCCAAAGGACGCTGTGAAGAATGGCCTAGGATAATTCGTACAATGTTGCTAATGATGCATTAAATGAATCACTCAATCTGAACTATGACAACCCACCTCCACTAAATCTATCAGCACAGGGTCCGCAATCTACAACAAATCAATGGAATCAATATTGACTTGACCCTATAGCGATGGATGTCACGAGAGCTATTATTTTACCTCCATTGCCGGATGACACTATGGTTATCGTGTCGAGTGGATTGCTATTGATGTTGCAGAATTGCGAGTTATTCAGGGGTCTACCATCAGAGGATCGGCATAACCATCTACACAATGTAGTATTTGTCTGTAACAGCATGATGGGAAACCAAAATCTGTCTATGGATGCCGTTGTGCCCCGTGTTTTCCTACTTTCTCACATAGGAAATCCAGCACTATAGTTATCTGAGCTCCCACACAGTTCAATCACTACTTGGGAAGAATTGTAGAGGGCTTTTTTGAGAGGTTCTTTCCAATCTCAAAGAAGTTGAAGTTAAAAACATAGATCAACAACTTCGAGCAGGTGTCTGGTGATTTACTCAGTTCATATGGGAGAGATTTACTAAATGCTTGAGGAGTGTCTTAGACCAAAAAATTGTTGATAAAGCCCCGGTGGAGATCTTTTACAGAGACTTGGATGAGAATATCCATGATGTTGATGACACTATCATGGGAGGCTCGTTAATAGATCATCCATTTCAGGAGGTCTCCCAAATGATAGAGAGGGTGGTCAAGATAAATCATGCATGGGGGACTAGGGACAAAGTTACTACAAAAAGCTCATTCTCAGTCAACACTAGTTAGACATAGGCAGGAGGAAGTGAAGAAGTGATGCAAGAGCTTGCACGAATTAATACTAATATGGAGTTACTGATGAAGCAAAACCAACAACTAGTGAATGTAGTATCCCATCAGCCTCCATAACAACCCATGTATGAGAAACATTATTATGAGAAGGACACTTGTTTTGTTGCAGATCAGATGACGAGTTTTCGGACCAACGCCAAGGGTTCAATCAGGACTTCTGGCACCAAGTGTCACGACCCAAAAGTAGGGCCTAGATGTGACAAGGTGAAAGAGAACCCGAGAGTCCTCGATCAAGACATCTTGGCATCATCACACACATCATCGGTTTGGAAGTGCATAAACATAACAAATAACACATAAGTCTAGGAGATTCCAGGGCTTTGGACTCAAGCTATGAGGATGTTGCCGGGAATGGGATAAGCATGAATCACATAGCATATAGCAATTACGTTCTAAAGGGCGGGTAAGCATGACTCAAGCTATGGGGAAAAGAAGGGTTAGGGACTTTCCACACAAGCGCATTCACAATCCAACAATCACAATAAGCAGAAACAAAAACATAACTTAAGAAACCATCGCGAAATATAGATAGTCATATCATTTCAATCAACACATAGCATAACGTACAATAGAGTTTGATATGTCCAACAATGTCTCTACATAAGATGAGACAGGTTCTTGACATATTTTGGGCTTACCCTCAAGTCATAAGATAAAGAAACATAAAATAAAGACATAAGATAGATGAAAGTGGGTGTTGCCCTTGGAGTATAGGGCTCACCACAAGTAACCACTTCAAGTATCTCCAACTAGTTGTTCAACAGTGGAAGGAAATCGTCTCCGGTCCCTACTTGGTTAGATCATGTAGACAAAGAGTATGGGTTAGCACATATAATGCACTAAGTATGCGGGGATGCCATGTACGTGAAAATAATCCTACAACAAGACTAGATGGAAAGGGTACACATACGTATAGATAGAATATATATAAGCAAGGGAACAATATCGTAACAATATGCCATGAAGTACCATGATGCATGAATGCAAGCGTACATATCATAGCGGGGATGTGACCTCAACCGACAACAAGAGAGACCAAGCAAGCTACTACTTGGAATTGGAAAACTTGCCAGGTAGGTCCCAAACACCCTATAAATAGGGGTAACAAAGAAAGTCAGCCCATCAAGGGAGAAATACCATGTTGGCACACGGTTTGACCGAAAGGAGTATAGACCCTTGGAGATAGTTCACCCCGACTCCAATCCCCCGGTGCTAAGTCTCATCCCACGGGAATACATATACATATACAAGATCTAAAAATGGAGTTTTCAATACTTCAATTCAAAGCAATGTAAAGTTGGCTACAAGCCCTATATCATAATTCAAGTCTTTCCTTAATTAGGCAAAAGGCCAAGCAAGAGCTCAAAATGTCAAGTCCAAGATTAATGCATAAGAGTAGCCCATTCTAACAAGACAATATGGTGTAAACACCCAAGGCACTCATAGAGCCATATCAAGACAAGATATGATCACATTCTAGTCAATTCCCATGTCTTACCCAAAATCAAGTCATATCATATCAAGAGGGCCAAGTCCTTAACAAGAGTTTTATCATAACGAGCTTTTCATGCTCATGAATGCAATGCATAGATGATCAAGTGTAGCATGGGTATTGGATGACAATATTTAAATCATCAATACGATAAGTTCATATCCAAAGCATAATGAAATCATCAATTAAAGACAAAATTCTTAATACCCATACTTAAATTTAGGAACAAAGGGGATATGCATTTTTGAAACATTATGAAATCAATTGAAATCATCAATAAGGGGCTCAATACACTTTGGAATCAATAAATTAACACAGCCCACACCTTAATTGAAGCAAGACATTCATAAATTAAAAGACCCAATTTCAATGGAAATCAAAATTCATCAAAATTGAAAAGAGGAGTTTTGGGGTCTTCATGGTTGAAAGAATAACCATGAATCAATCCCACATACCTTAATTATTCAAGAATAATAAGAAGAATCTGAAGAAGAATCAAGTTTTCTCAAATTTCCAAGCTTGTCTTCAATGGAGGTTGAGAGAAAATTTGAAGACACTTTAGAGTTTGAATGAACTAGAATGATTAGGGTTCAATTTAGGGGTTTTAGGAGAGTTTAGAAAGACTAAAACGACCCTAATATCACTTAAAATTACAATTTAACCATTAATGAAATGGAGAAAATAACTGGGAACTGGGGACGCATAACAACTTTCTCGACCACTCCATGGGCTTGTTCTGAGGTCTGTGTGTTATTGTGTTGCTTATATAGATTGAGTCAGTCTCTTAAGGACAAACAATAATTTTATGTTAAGAGTGTTGATGTGCTGCCAAAATACAACACTTTTGATGCTTAAAACTTTGAATTTAGTGTGTTCTCAAAGCGATGTTAGTAGATTTGTTGTGTTTTTATGTTTGTTTTGCAGGATTATAGGGTTACCATGGCTTTTGGGCAAAGTATGCTAAAATAGTAGTTTTTGATGATCCACGGAACCCTTTACGGGTCGTAGAAGATTTCATGGGTCGTAGAGTGGTTTCATGGAAAAATCCAATGACGGGTGATTTTCTAAACAAGACTCTATGAGTAATGCATATGAGCAGTAAAACAATCCACGAGCCGTAGAGTTGAAGTCGTGCCCTGAGGATCAGAAAGTGGAGAAGTGTTGAAAGTCCATCAGACGAAACCCTCCACGGGTCAAACAATCCTATACAACCCATAGATGGGTCTCATAGAATACAACTCCAAGTTGCAGTTGAAGTCCATAAAACCTTGACATACGAGCCATAAAACATAGTACGAGTCGTAGACTTTCCCTTGAAGTGTGCCATCATATGTTTTCTATTTCGATTTGACTTTTTATTTTAGATATTATAAATAGGTATTTAGGTTATTTTTTGACAAGTTTCTAGGAAGTTCGTAGTAGTTCAAAGTTTTTAGTAGTCTTAGAGAGAGAAAAATAACTTTTTTGTTCTTGATTCATATTTTTAATTTCTATCGAGTAGTTGGATTTCTTGTTCTTCAATTCCTTTGTGTAGGTGCTCAATTATGTTATTCTATATCATCATTTTTGAATCTACACCAATTATGATTAGCTAAATCCACTACTCGGGTTGTGGAAATAAAAAAGAACTAATAAAGTAAAGCCCAGATAATTCATAATTCTTGGAAAGTGTGTATGAATGTATTAATTACTTGTCTTCATTCTCAATGCTTTTTAACGGTTGCCAAAGTTAGAACTCACCTAGTGTTACTTACTAAAGCAAGGAGGTAATGATAAGGAAAAGAGAATAATTAATAGGATTCGATTGATATTTTCTCATCTAATCAACCAACTTGAATCAAGGGGAGGTTTTACTGGAACAATAGGTAAGGCTTAGTAATGACACACTACGGAGATGGAACAAATCCCATTGTGAAATTTAACTTACCGCTAGATCAAAGTATTTGGTAAACTTAACTTACTATTTTGCATCTACATATTGGAACAAATTACAATTATCTGGCAATACCGAGTTAGGGAATCATGGGGAACATTTCACCCTAGTTAGCTCTTCTACTGATTTCATAATACTTGCATTAGTCTAGGTTTATTTTACTTATTACAAACAACGCCCCCCCTTTCGGGAGATAAATAGGTTAATCACCCCACTTTGCAATTGAACTACTCTGGAGTCTACCATATTCCATGTGGGATTGGACCCTAAACTTGGCTAGGTTATTTGCATGACAACAACCATTTTAACCTTCAGAAAGAGGTGTAGCTTGAGCGACATCAGTAAGTCAGTTTTGACAGTTTTTAATAAGGGAAAATTTGGTCATTTATGTCCTATCTATTCCTAAACTATGTCATTTTAGGGACGGGAAAGGGGCCCTATATTAGCCTTTAAGCCCTAATTCTCTCATTCAATCTCCCATTGTTCACTCTCCAAATTTCTCTATGCAAGAAGCTCTTAAGAATAAGGTTAGGGTTCCCAAGATTTCTTCATCAATCATACAAGTTTGTTTCTATCCAGTTCACCCAAGGTATGTGAGTTCATTTATGGCTATTCTTCCACCCATAAAGTCCCTTTCAAGTCTTTTTACCTTTTCTTTAAGTTCCTTTAAGTATTATGAATGTTTGGATGATTTTATGGTGTTTTAAGTTACTACATGGTATTAATGATATCCTATGATGATTTTACAAAGTATATATACACGTTTGAGTTAATGATGATAACCACATGATAGTTTTAATGTTGATAAAATGTGAGCATTTTTTATGGTCCTTTAAAAAAGAAATTTCCTTATGTCTTATGTGATTTATGATTGTTCCGTTAGAAAAGTTAAGCTCACCTAGTTTTCAAGTAAAGCTATGTATGATTTAAGATGATGATAGGTCATTAAAGATGAGTTTAAAAGTTAAGTTTTCAAATATATAAGTATGTTGACAATTATCCTAAAGATGTTTAAGAAAGGTTCCCAAGATAAAAGGACAATACTCACTTGGTGGTTCCTAAGTTTATGCTACTCTTATGATTGCTAATTATGATTTTAAGTTATGTTTTAAATAATTTTGTGGGATGACTTAGCACCGAATGTGGCATTGAGGTGGGGTTCGGTAAGGGTACCTTAGAAGCAACCCTTTGTCACATTAACTATGTGCAACCATAGGAGCCTTTTTAGGTTTGGCTAGTGAATCCTCCTAGGCCATTTATGTTATTATGATGCATGCTAAGTTTAAGGAGTTCCACCCAACAAGTGGTCTCCCCGTGCCAATGTAGGGAGTTATGTTGGATTCTATGTAGTAGCTCACATGATCTTAAATATTAGTTAAGGTCCACTCAACAAGTATACGATTCTATGATGTGATCTTTCACTTATGTATTCTCATGCATTTACTTTTATTAATATTGAGCCCTGTTCTTATTTCATGCATGAGTTTACATTGATCTTAATTACTATGTATAATTCATATTTATGAATGATGGAATTACAATTTCATGCATTGCATTGCCTCCCACATACTTAGTACATTCAAAAAGTACTAACACATATCTTGTCTACATGATTTAACCATGTAGGGACAAGCACTCCTCCACCGGCTCGTATTTAGTAGTTGGTGTTCAAGACTAGCTTGTTATTATGGTGATACCTTAGTTCGAGACACTTTAACTTTTCATTCTAACCTGTATTTTCTATTTATTTCGAGATCATGTATTTATGACCCTTCTGAGACTTTTACATTCTATGTCATCTATTTATGGGTTTCTTTCTATTTGATGGAAACTGCAACAACCCGAACATTTTCAAAATCTACTTATGGTTGCCATTCTATGATGTACTAAAATCCATTGTTGAGTTTTGGTGGCCACGGGTAGAGTTTAAGTGGCCGAATGCAAATTGGGCTAGTTAGTGGCATAGAGGGAAAGTTTTGGTAGTGTACTTCAAACAGTCATAACTTTTGATGTGGCATGCACCATATGAGCTACCACATATCAAATTAAAGATATTTGTGTTAGCTTTGCAACCCAAGTAGTTTCACTCAATTTGAATATTGGATGAGGGAGATAAGACCCAAACAGTGAGACTATCTAAAATTCAGAAGCCATTGGAGATAGGCTCATAAAAATGGCCATGGACATTTGCACGGACCATGAAACTTTTCACGGTCCATATAGGGGCTCGTGAGGTGTCACAGTGTGTTTGGGGTGTCCTGGAACCACCCCTACGCTAAGTCCAAACTCACGAAGCCTTGAACGGCTCGTGTGAGTGTTGACGGGCCGTCCACTGTCCCGTGAAGGTGGAC
>JBCEWC010022258.1:0-10103 GCA_038996855.1 Solanum aculeatissimum | reverse complement strand
ACATGTTCTTCTTCACTCTTCTTTTTCTCCCTCAATTCACTCATCTTTTGATACACTTCATTGACTTGAGAGGGTGACATAGGATGACGAACATACTTATGACCATCCAACACAAGTGAATACTTATTGGATCTACCATCATGCTTGGTTGCACGGTCATATTTCCAAGGTCTCCCGAGTAGTACATGACAAGCTTGCATTGGACCACATCCCATAAGATCTCATCTTGGTACTTTCCAATTTAAAATTTGATCAACACTTATTTTTGCAGTCTTAATTCTCCACACTCACTCAACCATTGAAGTTTGTAAGGCATAACATGCTTAGTGGCAGGGAGTTTCAATAATTCCATTAATGCGGTGTTAGCAACATTGTCACAACATCAAAAGGTTCAAGAAGACACTCAGGGAGAATCTAAAATCTACTTGCCACATAAAGAGAAACAAATGATAATGTGGCACCAGGATCCATCAAAATATAATAATCAAGAGTAAAGACTCGAATCATACCCATCACAATATCTGGAGAGTTCTCTTGGTCTTGGCCACTACCCACGGCATACAAACGATTTATAGTTCTTCTTACACCTGAAGTAGCACCTCTTTGATTTCCTTTAGCTGGTGGGGCTAGGGCAGAAGACTGAGCCTTGTCAGCCAAGTTTGGACAATCTCTCTGAAAGTGACCTAGTTGGCCACACTTGTAGCATGCATCATCTCCCTCACAACATCTTCCCAAGTGCATTCTGCCGCACTTACCACATGATGGCTTACCCTGTGAACCTTGAGCCACGCTAGCCCATGACTGAGATCCCTGGGCCCTAAAATTCTGACACCTTTGCTCATTCCTATTTCTGGGTACAGGTGCACTAGCAGTTGATAGTGTTGGCCCTAACTGAAACCTGTTACCATTCTCATTCTCTTTCTTCCAAACCTCATGGTTGGACATCTTAGCCTTTTTAATTTTATACTCTTCCCTATTCCGCTGACTCTCCTCATCGGTTTGTTATACATAAGTCATCAACCTTCCAATGTCCATATATAGCTCCCCTCCCATTTTTCCTTGGTCCCATGTTCAATCCATTAACATATAGACCTATTCTCCCTCTCATATCTGCTACTATGTTCGAAGCATATAAGGACAGTTCTCCTGCATTGTCATAGAGCCCTGTTTCAAATTCAAAAACTCTCTCACCTTGGCCTCCCTCATCTCTCTCGAAAAGAAACGCCCTAAGAAAACATTCTCGAACACTGTCCAAGTCAGCACTGGGGCTTCCTCTCCTCTGTTCCTCTTCCAATGGTCAAACCACAGTCTGGCAACCACTTTGAGCTGGTAGGCAACCAATTCAACTCTTTCACCATCAACAACACACATCACTTGAAACACCTTCTGAAGCTCATCAATGTAGTTCTCTGGGTCCTCATTGGGTGTAAACCCTATGAACTCATGCGGGTTCATCCTCTAGAACTCCCAAACTCTGGATGTATCTTGTGCATCATGTTTACCTACTCCTTGTCTGATCGCAGGTGCTGTTACAGCCTAGGCTAAAGTCTGGATAGTCTGGCGAAGCTCAGCATTCAAGATTTCAACTTGGGGTGGTTGTTCAGGGACAGCTGGACCTAAGGGCTCCTCATGCTTCTGGGGCTCAGGTTGGTTATCATTCTGTCTAGCAGGACACCCTCTTTCTCTAATAGCTCTTCTTGGAAGCATGATCACAATTCTACAAACGCGTAATGCATGAATTAAAAGAGAGTTTTCATAGAGTTTAACTTTATAGCACAAATCAGAGTATGAAAGAAGTGTAACCTTTCCTAATGCCCTATAGCCTCCTGCTCATAATGTGTGGCGCGCAACACACCCATGAACAAGACTCTACTAGACACGACTTCATAGACTCCCTAGGACACTTGAACTTTGTGCTCTGATACCAAATTTATCACGCCCCGGGATGGTATCCTGGGCGTGACCGACATAAGATCATATTGCTAGCCCCCAAGAGAGCCACTTAGACTCATCACATTCATTCAATCAATAATTAACACCTCAGCGGAAGACTAAATAAAGTAAAAAGGTGGACAATCTCAATATATATTAGTTAAGCCAATTCAAGAAGACTAGTATGAAGAAACTAGCCCAAAGTAATTATTTAACTCAAATAATCATACTCTAGTCTATAAAGCCTCTATCAACTGTTCAATGGTACCGATGACAGACCCATGGCTACCTCAAATCAAGATAAGCAAATCTAAAGTCTAACTCTAAAAGTTAGATGAAAACATAAATGAGTATCATCCGGAAGTAGGGAAGGGCTCACCAACTCAACTAACTATAAAAAATCTTCAACGGTGCACTTGTTGATGATCTCTAGTACCTATCTCTGCATCATAAAATGATGAAGTCCAAATGGACGTCAGTATGTGGAATGTACAAGTATGTAAAATGGCTGAATGAAATATGTATTAAGGTAGATAATATCAACTTAGATAACTCAACTCAAGAGATAAGAACTCAATCAATGATGTCAAATGTCTATATAAAGCAAGAATAAAGAGTAGACAATGGCCCAACAATACTAATCCAATAAACTCCAACTCAACCTCATTAACTCGACTTAGAGTACTATTAGTACAGAACCTATCTAGGAGTTTTTCTTATCCAACAATAATCACTTATGAGCTAGTGATTGTTCAACAATCTCGTTGATGTTACCACAACCGCCCCTACCTTGCTAGGGTAAGGACAACTCAAATCCCTCATGGATTTGGACAATCAAACAAGTTCTCTATTATTTCAGGGACTGCTCAGCTCAAGAAGAAACATCCGACTTAGTGGTGCTATCCTCACTTATGCTTGGCGATGTAGTTATATGAGTTCGAGTGGACTTACTATCACTAAATTTGGTGCTCGATACTCCTCTCAAGATGCAATGCTCATAAATACTCTATCTCAAACAATCCTCAATGAGTCTCATAAGTACTCTTCTAAATTCTCAATCCGATCAGTGAGACTCATAAGAGTATCAATCTGATTAGTGAGACTCATAAGAGCTCATATCAATCCATCAAATCAAATTAATTCTTGATCATATCTCTCAACAACTTGACCAATCAATCTTATCGACCTTTCAAGAATGAATTAGATAATCATATAGGAGAACTATCGACTAGACCAATCTTTAGAGTTCAATTGGGAAGACTTTTAGGACCATCAATCTCTATCAACCTATCATCATGTTCACAATCACAATCATAATCAACATTCTCAACTCAAGGCTCTAGACTCAATCCCTAGGTTTATTCATGCAATCTTTTATGAAGTAGTATGTAGGGTTTGTGAAATAACTCATGTAAAAACATTTATTCAGTAAATCAAGTTTATGTTTGTAATGATCAAAAAAATTTTGAACTTCGTATTGGTGGGTCAAGGTCTGTTTTGAACTTGTTATGGTTGATTAGTGATGACCATGAATTCTATTTAAGTGGTCGTGTTCAAAGGAAACGTGTTGGTAGAGTTTTGTATGGGACTGTGTGGAAGGAGTGACTTTGGATAGCCATATATCTTGGCATGAGATAAACTGTATGGGCCACGATATATCAAATCGAAGCTCTCTGAGTTATCTTCGCAACGATAATAGTTTCACTCAATTAAAAATTCAGATGTAGAAGTTATGACCATTTCAGTGGGACTTCCCGTGCACAGAAGTGTTCTGGAAAAGGGAAACTATTTTATAGCTAAGGCACTACCTTACGAGAAGGGCCACTAGCCGTATGGAGGCTCATGACCTGTGAAGGGCCTCCGTGGACTGATCCAGTGAGTTCCAGGGATGTTAGACCAGTGCCCTGGATCAAGTGAAGCTCCACGTACCACTTCACGGTCTGTGTGATGCCTCATGGTCTGTGAAGGTCCTTCGTGGATGGTCCAGAGACTGCCTAGACCCCAGGGCCAGGACTCAAGAACAAGTGAGGCTCCACGGACTAGTGTACGGTCCGTGTGCAGCTTCACGAACTGTGAGTCCCGTCGTAAAGTGATCCAGAAAGTTTTCCAAAATTTCAAGCCAAGGCATGAACCAAGTGAAGTCACACAGTAGGGTTCACAGACCGTGTGGGTGCTTCTGTCAGCGACTGTTTCAGTTGTCTTCTCTATTTCATTAATGGTTAAACTGTAATTTTAATTATTCCTAGGGCCATTTTAGCCTTTCTAAACTCTCTTAAAACCCCTAAACTGAACCTTATTTCATTTTAATTCATTAAAGCTCTCAATTCCTATCCCAAATTCTCTCAATTTTCTCTCATCTTCCATTGGAGACCAAGCTTGAAATTGGGGATAACTCAAGTCTTCATTGGAATCTTCTCAATCTTCTTGTTTAGTTCAAGGTATGTGAGTTTGATTCATGATTTCTCTTTCAACCATGAAGACCCAAAATCCTTTTCTCAAATTTTGATGAATTATAATTTTTCTTGAAATGGGTGTTTTAAGTTAAGAATGAAATAGTGAAATTTAAGTGTGGGTTGTTCTTATTTTATGATTTTAAGACGAATTAAGCCCTTAATTGATGAATTTCTTTTATTTAAGAAAGGTACAAGTATGCATGTCCATTACTCTTTAATCCTTGTATAGGTAGTGTTATATTGAGATTTAATTGTTGATTTAACTTTGAATTTCTTATGGAATCCTCTTATTATGAATTTAATTTATGAATTCTAATTGCCAATGCTATTCTCATCATCAATCATGGTATTTTCATGCATGAACATGAATTTCAAGAAGGATATGATGTGGGCTAAGTCCCAAATATGTTTATGACTATGATTTTGAAATAAGTATGGGTTATGACAAGAATGTGATCACATAATGTCTATGATTTGGCTCTTTAAGCAACTATGGGTGTTTACACCAATATGATTTGATAAGTATGGAGCTACTCTTATGCATGAAGTTTGACATGAAAGCGTATTTGGCTTTTTAGCCCTATGAAGTATGATTATAAAATGTGTTGACTTTTTAGTCACTTATGCATGAATTTAAAGCAATTGATTCAGCCTTTAAGCCTAAATATTCATGGTATGATGTCAAGTGTTTCCGTTCCATTTTAAAGGCATGTATATGTATACATATTCTAGTGGGATGACGACTTAGTACCGAGTAGGATTGAAGTAGTAAGTGGGCTATCCCCAAGGTTCCGACTCCTTTTCCTCAACTATGTGCCAACATAGGTATGCAACGGAAATGGGTAGGTCCCGTAAGGTATGCTATGATTTTATATGTTATGGAAATCCTTTCAAAATGACCGAGTAGTAAATAAGGTGGCCATCACACTGAAATGATTGGGTCGTAAGGTGTGGTGTAGGTTACCTTTGGCAAGTAATCTTCTCTCATCCGATTGAAGGATTCATCGGGCAAGTTCATGTTGTAGCTCACATGAGTTTGGATGTCTCTTATGGTCCCATCCCCTATACTATAAGCATTGTGGCATTTCACGCATCATGGATTTCATTGCATATTGATATACTCTCCTTTTTTATATTCTCCTTCTATATATGTGCCCTTGTCATCTAGTTCGATTGTAGGCTCATGTTCATATGTATCGCATGCCCGCATACTTAGTGCATTATTATGTGCTAACCTATACTCTTTGTCTACATACTCTAACCATGTAGGGACCAAAGGTGACTTTCATCCCCCGTTGGACGGCTAAACGAGATTTCTTGAAGTTAATACTTGTGGTAAGCCCTATACTCCAAGGGAAACACCCACCTTCATCTACCTTTGTCTTTACCTTATGTTCATTTACCTTATGACTTGAGGGTGAGCCCGAATTATGTCGAGGCCCCATCTTATCTTATGTAGAGGCATTGTTGGACATATCAAACTCTATTATATGTTATGCTATGTATTACTTGTAATGATACGGCTATCTATGTTAAGTGATGGTATCTTATGTTATGCTTTTGTTTCTACTTATGCTATTATGATATGTTTGGATTGGAAATGTGCATACGTGGAAAGTCCCTAACCTTGCTTGTCCCCATAGCTTGAGTCATACTTACCCGCCCCTTAGAACGTAATTGCTATGTGTTATATGATTCATCCTTATCCCATTCCCAGAAACATCCCCATAGCTTGAGTCCAAAGTTCTGAAATCCCCTAGACTTACGTGCTAATTATTTATTATGCGCTTTCGAACTGATGATGTGTATGATGATGCTATGATGGATTGATCGAGGACTCTCAGGTTCTCCTTCGCCGTGTCATATCTAGGACCTACTTTCGGGTCATTACAAAGATGGTATCAAACCCCTATGTTTGTAAATGATCCTCGGAGTCCAACATGCCGCATCAATTAGAGTTTTTTTCATGGGTGTGATGCACACCATACCTATGAATAAGAGGCTATGACGACGTTTTAGAAATTTTCACTTCATTGTCCCTCATGTTGTACTGTGATCTGTTTTGGGAAGTTTCCTGAAATGGGGTGTTCTTGTTAATCTTTCAGAAGATGCCTCCCAGAAGAGCTCCCCTTCCCAAACAGGCTCCTATCCATGAGGAACAAGCCCTTCATGATCCTGTGGAGGAACAGGTGACCCACGCTGAATTCCAGAACGTGGTGCCTATGTTGGCCCAGGTAGTAGCTAATCAAGCCTGGCAACCTAATCCCATGAATGGTGGAACTCCAGCTTCTAGGGTGAGGGACTTCCTGGACCGATTCTTCCCCCTTGAACTTCGGGAAGCCATGATGACTGAGTTCATTATTAAACAAGGTAGCATGACTGTGAGAGACTATTCCCTCAAATTCACTTAGCTTTTAAAGTATGCTCCTATTCTAGTAGCTGATCCCCGTGTAAGAATGTACAAGTTCATTTTGGGTGTTTCTAACTTGGTGGTGAAAGAATATCGTACTGCTATGTTCATTAGGGACATGGATATCTCCCGACTCATGACCTATGCTGAACAGATTGAGGGTGAGAAACTCAAAGAGCGGAGGGTGAAGGACTCTAAGAAGGCTTGGTATGATGGTGGGTTCTCCAACTCTAAGGATGGTAGCGGATTTGGTCTATTCTAACAAGGCCAAGGTTCGAATGTGAAGTTTGCTAACTCAAGAGTGCCTCCTCCTAAGTTACAAGTTGGGGGTGGTCCACGGTTTCCTCGCTGTGACTAGTGTGGGAAGAACCATGTGGGTAATTGTAGGAAAGCTTCGGGTGCTTGCTTTGGGTGCGAGGGTTTAGACCACAAGATTTTTGACTGTCCAAGGAGTGCAAAGAAAGATCAAGCAGCCCCCGGTGTTCAAGGGCAGCCAAAAGCTAAAGTAGGTGATGCTCCCAGGAACAATAGGTTCTATGCTTTTCATGCTCGGCAGGAGGTGGATGAGGCTCGGGACGTCGTGACTGGTATGTTAAAAGCCTTTGATTTTGGTGCATATGTTTTACTTAATCTAGGTGAAAATTTATCTTTTGTGACTCCTTTGTTGGCTGTTAAATTTGGGTTGAGTCCTGAAACTCTAAGGGAACCTTATTCGGTGTATACTCCCGTGGGTGAGTTTATTATTGCCCGAAAGGTGTATCGGGGTTGTCCTGTTTCTGTTTTACATAAAGTTTTCCCCGGTGATCTTGTAGAGCTTGAGATGTATGAATTTGATGTTATTCTTGGGATGGATTGGTTGCATGCCTCATATGCCTCAGTTGATTGTAGAACTAGGCGAGTCAAATTTTAAGTTCCTAATGAGCCCGTATTAGAATGGAAGGGTAGCGATTCCGTGGTTAGGGGTCGGTTTATTTCCTACCTCAAATCTCGAAGAATGATTTGCAAAGGGTGTATCTATCATATTGTAAGGATTAGAGATGTGGAGGGTGAGTCACCGACACTTGAATCAGTTCTGGTAGTTAATGAATTTCTCAGTGTGTTTCCCAAAGATCTGCCTAGCATCCCTCCCGATAGATAAGTGGATTTTTGCATAGTTCTCCTTCCGAATACTCAACCTATTTCCATTCCTCCTTACCGTATGGCTCCGGATGAACTAAAGGAGTTGAAGGATCAATTGAAGGACCTGTTGGAGAAAGGCTATATTAGACCGAGCATTTTACCTTGGGGTGCTCCATGTTATTTGTAAGGAAGAAGGATGGTTCCCTACGAATGTGTATTGATTATCAACAATTAAATAAGGTGACCGTTAAGAATAGGTACCCGTTGCCCAGAATTGATGATTTGTCGATCAACTTCAAGGAGCCACTCATTTCTCTAAGATAGATCTTTGATCGGGCTACCATCAGTTAAAGGTAAGGGAATGTGATATCCCAAAGATGGCTTTCCGGACTTGTTATGGGCACTTTTAGTTCATGGTGATGTCGTTTGGTTTGACCAATGCTCTGGTGGTATTTATGGATCTCATGAATTGGGTGTTCAAACCGTTCCTTGACAATTTTGTAGTGGTCTTCATGGATGACATCCTAATTTACTCCCGGAGTGAGCGAGAGCATATGGGTCACTTAAGGTTGGTTCTTCAAACTTTAAGGGAGAAGCAATTATTTCCCAAGTTTAGCAAGTGTCAATTTTGATTGAGGGAAGTTGCGTTTCTTGGTCATGTGGTATCCGATGATGGCATTAAGGTTGATTCTAAGAAAACTGCAGTGGTGAAAGATTGGCCTAAACCGTTGACTCCTTTGGATATTTGAAGTTTCCTTGGATTGGCCGGTTATTATCGGAGGTTTGTTGAGGGTTTTTCTTCCATTGCATCCCCATTGACTAAGTTGACCCAGAAGAAGGCTAAGTTTGTGTGGTCAAGTGAGTGTGAGAAGAGTTTTCTGACTTTGAAGGATTGGCTCACTTCGGCTCCTGTTTTGACCTTTCCCAATGGGTTAGATGGGTTTATGGTGTATTGTGATGCTTCACGGGTCGGGATGGGGTGTGTACTTATGCAACATGGCAAGGTGATAGCTTATGCGTCTTGGCAATTGAAGGTACATGAGAAAAATTACCTGACCCATGATCTTGAATTGGCACTGGTGGTGTTTGTTCTAAAGATTTAGAGACATTACGTATATAGGGTTCACATTGATGTCTTCACCAATCATAAAAGTTTACAATATATGTTCACCCAAAGGGATCTTAACTTGAGACAAAGGAGATGGTTGGAACTTCTCAAGGATTATGACATGAGTATCCTTTATCATTCCGGTAAGGCGAATGTTGTGGCAGATGCCCTTAGTAGGTTATCTATGGGAAATGTGTCACATGTGGATGAGGGGAAGAAGGAGATAGTGAAGGATGTGCACCGATTGGCTAGATTGGGTGTTAGTGTAACAATCCAAAAAATTTTGAACTTTGTAATGATTAGTCAAGGATCGTGTTAAACTGGTCGTGGTTGAGTTTTGGTAGCGATGGGTTGAATTTAAGTGGCTGAATTCAAAACAGACCTTTTTGGGAGATGGTAAAGCCGATTGGGTAGTATATTTTGAGAGATCATAACTTTTGATAAAGATGAACTGTGTATTCTGCTATATATCAAATTGAAGCTCTTTGCGTTACCTTCGCAACACAACTGGTTTCACTCAATTCGGAGTTTGTATGAGAAAGTTATGGACAAAACAGTGAGACTACCTGTATTTGGAAGAACGCTGGGAACAAGGTTCTGGAAATGGGCTAAGGGATGGACCACGGACCGTGTGAGGGTCCACGGTCGGTGGGGGTGGTCTTTGGATAATCCAGTGAGCCCCTGGTGGCCAGGACCCCAGCCAAGGACCAAGTTAAGTCCCACGGACCACCCCACAGTCTGTGAGACACATCACGGCCCGTGAGGGGTCCCGTGAAGTGGGGCAGAACCTTGGCTAAGGTTTGGGGTTGGACTCCGGGCCAAGTGTGGCTCCACGGACCAGTACATGGTCCATGATCCACACAGTCCGTGAGTCCCTCCGTGAAGTGTTCCATAAAGTCCCCCGAGAGTTCAAGCCGAAGACGAGGCCAAGGCAAGCCAGACGGTCAGGTACACGGACCGTGTACCACTGGACGGGCACTGTAGCCTTCCGTGAAGCACTATTTCAGTTAATTAGTCCATTTCATTAATGATTAATTTGTAATTTAATTAGATCCTATTCCCCTTTTAGGCTTTCTAAGGT
>JBCEWC010022257.1:0-10104 GCA_038996855.1 Solanum aculeatissimum | reverse complement strand
TGAAATTTATTTTATTTTAAATAATTATTTTGAATTATTAAAAATTCGAAGAAGCTCGATAATTAATTTATGACGTGGAAGGTAAAAATTGGGTGTCAACAATTCAAATATTGATTTAATTTGAATTGCAATTCAATTTGATTTTTTAACCATAACCATAAATAACATACCATTGCTACATAATAAGAGTGTGCAAAAATCAAACCGACCGATAAACCAGAAGTATTAGTTAGAACAGACTGTGAGGCTATTGTAAAATTTTATCAAAAGATAGCAAATAAAAATAGCAGCCCTAGACGATGGTTAAATATTAAATATTAATAATTTAATATCACTTGATACTAAATCGATACTCGTAAATCATGTATTTGCTTGGTTTTCAATGTATAATCCTTCTGCTGGAAAGTAAATTAAAATATGAGGTCAAATATTGCATATTATTAAATTTAGGTGCTCAATTGATACAGTATCTCATCGTATTGCGTCAAATTGTTAGAGAAGTCGTATATTTTTTGTATGAGTATTTTTTTATTAGGTAAATCGAAAACAGAACCGTTAAGGATCAAAAGCCGATAAATCAAAAATCGATAAAAATTCTTTTTATTGGTTTAACATAGTAAAAAAATGAAAATCGATAAACCAAATTGATAATACATCAAATTGAACCGAAACGACTGATGCACATCCCTACTGCATAATGAAAAAACAATAAAAGGAAAAAAATTTGAATAACAATCAATTTCTATAACCAAAAAATAACGATTGAACACGAATCGGGTCGGGGCAGGCTGGATCGAGCCCGTAATTGAACACGAACCGGGCTTTCGATTATTCCTCTTTCCCTGAGATGTGATCCCTGCCATTTTCTCAAACTCTTTCAACCTCATTTCCCGTCATTTAGCTCACAAAGCCATGCCGGAATCCGACGAACAACCACCGCCATCGACGCCGTCGACGCCGTCCACTCCCCCATTGTACATACATCCTCGAAGAGAGCCTTTCGAACACGGCCTTCTCCCTATCCCTAAAATTATCTTCACCGACGGAGCCCAAACTCTTATTCCAATTCGTGATAAGCTCTTATCCTTATCATCTGGATCGACACATCGAGTTAATTCTGAAGCAATTGCTGAAGCACTTCAGATCTCTCATGACCATGCTCGCCTTGTCATTGAGACAATCGCCTCCGTTCTCCACTCCGATTCGGATCCCAGCGTCACAGCTAATCCGTCGGAGATCGGCTCAGTTGGCATCAACGTGTTTGATTTGATGATGTTTTTGTACATTCAGAGTTACAAAAGGTTGCTTCCGAAGGGACATAAGGATTCCGCTGCAGTAGCTGATGTTTGGCCTTCTACTTCCGCATTTGATGGTTTCTTATCGGCTCTTTCGCCTTTGCAGGTTAGGATTCTGTGAATTTGATTCCGTTGTATGATTCTGTATATTCAACATTTTTAGTTAGGATACTCTGTTGTTCTTAAAGATACTTTCTTTAAATAGGTTTTAAACATGCAATGAAGCTGGAATTGAATTGTTTTACAGGGTAGAGTTGGAATTTGAGAATGAAGTTTTTATGCTTGGTGCCAAGTTTAGTTGTATAAGTTTGTGTTCTTTTGATTGGTAACTTCCAATGCAGGTTGCTTAATCAGGAAAAGGCATTATAGTAGTTCATTATTCCTTGTTTTGTGACGGTAGCTTTGAAGCTACGCAATAATGTAGGCTGGTAATTAATTGAATTGCCTCCCATGCTCCTACAGTATTTTATTTGAGTAGTTTCCATAGGTACTTTGAATATTTGATTCCAAAGCCTGGTTCATTTATGTGATAAAATCGTTGTTTCTTCTTCCGCCATCTTTAGTCCTGACCAACATGGTACTTAGCTTTAAGGACAAGAATGTTCTAGTGGTCAAATCTTTAACTTTTAGTTCAGAAGCAGGGACCAGATGAAACTTGGATTAAACTAAGTCTTTAATTGCATTGTTTGTTTATTATTGAGTCCATTACAGATTCTTATAGTGTTTACTTTTTCAATTTTTTCTTCTATTTTTCCTCTTGACAAAGCCCCTCCTATCTCGCTGTTACTGGTTTTAAGATTTTGTCGTCTTATTTATTTAAACTAATCAGAGTATCACCTCTTTTTTAATTTCACAAAAAAGTATTACCTTTTTCATGAAGCTATTGACAAAACTTTTATTTTTTTTTATTTCTACAAGTGCAGAGTATGATGAGAATTTAGGTGAAAAAGCTTCTGTTTTATAATCAATTATCTGAATACTATAAAATGTAATAATTTGTAAGTAATATTTCTAAAGTCCGTTGGTATTTTTTGGGGCTCCAAGATGGTAATTAACTATCTTAGTGAAAGATTATAAGTAACAATAACTCAATAAGAGTCAAATGCATGAAAGCGGGCCTTGGAGCAATGGAGAAGCCCTCTGCATTTAGGGTGACCAGAGGTCCAAGGCACCAACCTCTCGAATGAGGAGGTAAGGCTGTCTACAATTCCCTTTCCCCGAGCCACTAGGACTGGAACCTTGTGGCAGTGCAATCATTCGATTAAGAGTTAAATGCATATCAAAGTTGGAAGGCTGAATTTTGGTTTTGTTGGACAGAAGAAATGGTATATTGTTTCAGAATAGTGAGAATGATGTAGAAAGCATTTAAAGATCTTTCATTTGTCTTTTTGGTATAACCTTATTGTGTTGATAGCTGATCGAGCTTTAGCTCGAGGATGACTAGGAATTTTGTACATACTTTTTTGACACCACTTTTTTTTTTTTTGAAAAAACAATAAATGGAACTCTGTCTGATCAATAAAAGTTTCTCGGTTTTACTGGTCCAGCAATTTTTCACAGGTAATGGTTGGTTGAAATCAAGATTTATTATGTTGAATCTCAATCAACTATTTATCACTGACAATTAGTTGCAGTTTTAACAATTTCGCTGAGCATGTGTTGTTTTTTTTGCTATTTATGGATTATTATTTAGTTGTCAGTTTCTCATGTTCTTCTGTAATGTATTATCCAAAAGCTTTGTTTTGAAATTGCAGCTTGTGCGCAGCAATAGTCGTCGGTCTATGCCATCACAGGCTGATGAAGAGGCTCATCAATTGTCCTATTTACAGAAACACTTGGGAAACATTCTGTCTCTTTTGGCAGAGCCAGTGGAAGGAGATGGTGAAGAATCACTGGTTTGTGGATTTTATAGTGTGTTATACTTCTATTATTGTTGTTTTATATGTTTTGGACAGTTGCCTATCAAATATAGTCAAATTTGATTCGTGTGAACTTCACAAGACATGCTATATCCTTTTGGCAAATAAAGTCTTACTCGCACAAGAGACTGACACATGCAAGAACACTTGTTGCTTGACAAATGAGGATGCCTAACGACAGATCCTTACTGCTCTATTCACCTCTATATGCATCCATTTTGTGCCGTTGTTTGTTTTCATACAGTTTTGGCTTAAAGGTATGCTGAGAAGCTAATCTAGTTACTCGCCACATAGGTTTTGTCCATGGAGAAATTGGAGCATCTTGGCTTCCTAATCTATTTTGGCGAAAAAGGATCTGAGAGAATTCCATTGAGTCAGAATGCTCCATTTTTTGCCAATTCAGATCCAGAGATGCCTGCTGTTCCTGTTCCTGCAGCTCAAGTACATGACTGGCTTCTAGAAAATATAGCCTCTGCTTTGACACGAATAACCGAGAGGGCTTCAGCAAAGGAAAATGGACCAACTAGTGCGTCTGATCCGGATGTGCCAATGGCTGATGTCTCTGCAAGTTCAGTTAAGAGTTCGCCAAGTCCTAGAGGTCCAAGTTCCATTGAAGGAATTTCTAAATCATCATATGTAAGGCTGCCAAATGATATTAAAGGTGGCTCTGTAAAGGTAACTTCCAACTTTGTGATGTATGCTATTCTTTTTCTGGGAATTGTGAGTTTAATGATTCATTTTAGGATTTATGGAGCTTTTGTATATGGGTCTTTTTTTAAGCCATCCGATCCGACCGGATTAGGAATGTTAAGGTCTCTCCCTCAAAAGGAGATGGGGAATTCGTTATGTATGGATGAGATTCCATCAATACAGAGCTTCCAATAGACTTATTGGAGGGTCCTATTGGCATTGTGTGTGCTAAGATTTCTTAGGCTTCCTTTGTTTTTTATTAAGATTAAGACGTCTAAATCTGAATGCATGTTTGAATGGTTAAGATGTTGTTTCAAGATCTAAATACTGAATGATTAAGACTGTTTTTAATATCTGAAAGTGTACAACTAGGAGAACTATAAAATACAAAATTTAATAATTTAGTTATTAAGTATTACATCAATAGCATATTTGACAAGAAATTAATATAACACAACAAAATCACCAACCTGAAAAAATATGAAATATCTAATCCATATTTGCTAATAATTCAATGTATTTAAGAGTGAAGGATCAAAAACACATTAAACTATCCATTTTTTTTAAATCGTAACTAAACTATTGGAGGCCTTTCTTCCTCATCGCCCCCTTGTATATGATTGTGTTTTCATATACCCACCAAAGTTTCTGAACAAAAAAATTAATATCCTATCACAATTTATATGAAAGAAGCTAATGGAATGGTAAAGAATAAGAGCACTTAAATTATTAAATGTCAAATATAATTTACCATAACTTCATCCATGGGATTCTTTATCAGATCCAAAGTCCAAAAAAGTAAAAGATTTGATGCTCTGTTATTTTCCAAAAGAAACAAATAGTCATAAGGAAAGTTGTGGAAGTCAATGTTCATGGTATAAAATTTGTGGAAGAAGACGTGTTTTACTTTTAAGTTGTTTAGAAATATACAATTTAATAATTAAAAAATCCAATGTTAAAGGTCTGAATTTTGTTAAGATAGTATTTCAGATCTGACGGAATCAGATCTTATAAGAGCCAATAAGTGACAAAATTTTAGCAAAAACAAAAATGCACTTAATGGGTCAAGATCTGAATAAACAAATTCTAACCTTCATTAAGTGCAAACAAATGAAGCCTTAGTGTTCTATTAATGACATCAGTTGGAAGGGGTCTGCAGGAATGGGCTTATGCTGGGTGTGCTCCTTTTGGTCACTCAACTGTAAAGCGTTTTCTGTAGTCCTGAAATTGTATCAGAATAAACTTGCTCATGGTTTGGTAGAGTCTTAACAGTGTTCTCCCCAGGAAGAGTTAACATGCTCTTGCACCCATTTTGAAGTTATTGACAACTAGTAACTCGTTAATATGATGCAATTGCCTCTCATTTAAAGGCGAGAAATAGAACATTTTAAATCAACTTCTCTGATTGGACAACTTATTTAAACTGGGAAATGAAATGGATCCTTGATATCCGAGACGGAAATAATGAAGGTGTTCAAAAAGAGATTATACTCGCTTCCTTGTTTTTTCTGATGATTGCAGTGTAGAACCATCAATAGATTCATCATCCTCAGAAGCTACTGCTTTGTAATTTGGAGCTTGCTAGTAGGCTGAACGCATAACTTGCTTCTTCCTTCTTTTTGTTTTGTGTGTGGATAAAGCTGAAACTGTTGAACTTGCTGAATCCTGAACGTGAGATCCAGTTTATCTTTGTAAAATACCTGAAGCATATTTGACATTTATACGATATTTAGTGGGAATAAATCATATGTCGCTGGTAGGGATGTTGAAATAGCAATATATTATAAATAACTTCTAAACCTGAATTTGACTTAAAGTATGGTGGAACTATGTATAGAGAAAACAATGGTTGCTTACCAAGAGCCCCCTATGTGGTACTTCAGATATTTGATATGTGATATGTGGCATACAAATTTAGGATAAGAAGATGTTAAGACTGAAAATATGTATTGCAAGTTTAGTCAAGATGAGAAGAGTGAAGTTGAGGTGGGACCAGACATGATTGTTGTGCCTAAATACAAATAATTCAGATATTTAGGCTCGTCGTTCCACGGAAAATGGAATGATAAATAAATATGTTATTCATAGAATTAAAACACGATGGTTTGAAACGAGGTGCTACTTTACTGGGGTGTCATGGGATAGATAGATGTCTACCAAAAAAGTAAGTTTTGTAAAACAGTTATTAGACCTGAGTTGTTATATGGTATGAATGTTGGGCCACTAAAGTACAACATATCCACTGGATGAGTGTCATAGAGATGCGATGCTGAGATAGATGTTTGGTCAAACAAAAAAGACTAGATAAATAATGCTCACATTCAGCATAAGATGCAAGTTGTAGCATATATTAAGGATAAAATGAGAGAAGGTCGCTTGACATAGTTTGACCATATCCTGCGTCGACCTCCCTATGCACTGTTACATAGGTATGAGACCATGGTGTGTGAAGATGCTAAAATGGGACGAGGCAGATCTAATATCACATGGAAGGAATTTAGATGTACAATTTCATAAATACAATTAGACTTGGCTATAAATGAAGGGGGGAGGTTATATCATGAACAACCTATAAATTATCTTCACTTTTTACATAGTTATTTTGAACAGTTGATACTTCTCTCTATCATTTCTTACTTCAGAAAATAAAATTGTCATTCATACTTCAAATATGCATAATGCGAACTTTTCTCCTTCATTTTTAATATCTTCTCGTGTACTTCATTGCCCTTTATGTTATTAATATTTTGTACTCATTTGGAATTCATGAATCATGTACAAATTACTCACCCATTATTGCCCGAGCAAAATGCCATCTTATGTTCTCCTGTATTATGCATCTAGGGTGCATTTTTGCCAGGAAATCGTTCATCAGTTCAACCTGCAGCCCCACAACATGCAAGTTCACAAAGAAATGATACCGTTGTTATTGTAAATAATAAATCTGGGAGGTGTTACATTAACAACACTATCATTTCTTTGTGAACTCGCATGTTGTGGGGCCACAGGTTGAGCGGATGAGGGATTTCCTACCAAAAATGCACCAGATGCATATACAAGAGAATGTAGGATGACATTTTGCTCGGACAATAACGGGTGAGTAATTTGTACATGATTCATAAATTCCAAATCAGTACGAAATATTCCATAGCATAAAGGACAATGAAGTTTACACGAGAAGGTTTAAAAATAAAGGAGAAAAATTTGCATTATGCATATTTGAAGTATTAATGACAATTTTTTTCTCTGAAGTAGGAAATGTTAGAGAAAAGTACCAACTATGCAATATAATTACATAAAATATGAAGAAAATTTATAGGTTGCTGATGGTATAACCTTCCCCCCTTCTTAGATCAAAATTTTGCTCGACACTTCTGATCGTATCTGTTGTGATGTCGCTAGGAAGAACATTTGACATTTGGTTTGGAACATGTAAATTGAAGTAGATGCATGTTTTACCTTATCAAAAAAATTCTATGTGCAAGACATGGATAATATGACATTGCATGATGAGCTATTGCACACCATTTATGGAAGAAGCTGGATGTAAATTGCCATTTACATGCTGTGTATTGGGAGACTTGTTTATATGTTATGAAACACTCTACCAAACTAATTTCAGAAGTTGACAATGTGTTCAAACTTTTTCCTAATGCCTTTACGCTTTTGGAATTCTAACCATTTTATTGTAGCTTTATCTCAGTTTAATAAGTGTTCATCTAAACTTTGGTAAGTGGTGGGAAAATATCACTATATAATTATCCAATGACTTTAAAACTCAACTTAGGTTCTTTATGATCACGTGGAGGAGTTTTTATGGTCATAATTTTATATATATTGAAAGGATGTACTTCTATGAATGTAGAATGGTGTGTCTTTACATGCAAAATTATTGATTGGCTGAGCTGACTTTCAAACTCAACATAGGTTCTTTGCGATCATGTGGAATTTTTATGGTCATAATTTTACTTCTATAGGAAGGATGGAGTTCTACAAATCTATGAATGTAGAATGGAGCGTCTTTTCATGCAAAACTGTTGATGTTGGTAGAATACGATTTTGATGGGTTTTTTTTGAGATAAGGGTAACTAATACGATTTTGATGGTTATAACAGCAGTATGTCTGTTCCAACTCACTTAAATCATAGAGTTACTATATTGGAATTGGCTATGCTATATAGATCGAGATGGTAAGACATTTTTGATCAATTTAAATGTAGTTTCTTTAATAATGGGAGTCAAGATGATAAGATTTTAGGTTAACTTTTTTTAGAAGTGGTAGGACTTTAAAGTTATCAGCAAGAAGAATATATCACGTTGCATCATCTTTTGTGAAACCTCGTCTCTTGCAGAATTCATTAAAGATGATTTTCTGAACTTATTTGGTTTTATTATTGCTGTGTTGTCTATTTAGGTGTGTTGGTATGGAGGATGGAAAATGTTTTCCTGGAAAATAAGTTGATTTCTAACTCATTTTCTCATGTTTGGTCGGTGAGTGGAAATTTTTTTCCGGAAAATATTTTTATTGTTTGGTTAATGAATAAATTTTTTTTTAGAATTTTTTTTTTATCTTTAGTTAGAGAGTAGAAAATATTTTTTAGGAAAATAATTTCTGACATGAAAATATTATCATAATTTGAAATGTTTTTTTAAAAATAAATATTTAATTTTTTTTAGAGTGGGGGTAGGGTGAAGTAAAAAATTGAAATTTTCAAAATTTATTTTTTATTTTTTTTGCTGTGTGGGTGGGTGGGGGGAATTGGTGGGTCGGAATAGGAATGGAGGGAAAAAATAAGATTTTCAAAAATAAAATTTTAATCTTATTTTATTGTAAAAAATAATATTTTTTTTGGGGGAGGGAGATCGTGGTAGGGATGGAATTAAAAAAATTAATTTGAAATTGGATAAGAGTTTTGGAAAATGTTTTCCTTAATTTTTGGAAGGAAGTCATTTTCCTTAAATTGGAGGAAAATGAGTTGATTTGGAAAACATTTTCCTAAACATTTAAGCCAACCAAACATGAGAAAATTGGAAAAACATTTTCTGTTTTCCTCCATACCAAACAGACCCTTAGTCTCTAACCTATTGATGTGAACAACCAAATCTTGAATTCTAGCTGTTCTTTTATGTATTTTCTTACTGTTTCACACTTTTGGTCGATGAGAGTCATGGACTCTAGAAATTTGTTCGTCATAGTGTAGGCAACTTCTCAGGAGTGTCTGAGACTACAATTACAGATCATTCCAGAAGAATGTGAAAATGAAAGGAAGCAGTTTTTGATCAGTGGTTGGAATAAGGTTCTCTCTAGTGTCTAATTGAAAGCTAGTCCTATCTGGAAGGACACGTCGATTACTTACAACTGGTTGATCAGTTTGTTTCCACTTGCTGAGATGTTTATGTCTTTGAATATCCTAATATTGTCAACTTCCAAAAGCTTGTCAAGTCCTTAAAATTGGTCGCTTAGATTTTTGGATTATGCATGAAATGATTTTAATGAATGTGATTTCTTCTTTCGCTTTATCTTGATTTTCCTTGTACCCCGACAAATTATTGGCCAGACAGATTTAAATTTGGTGAAACAGACTTTCTACAGGATTCTTGATATTGAATCCTTTTTCTTTTTGGCAGGTTATCAATTGCCATGAATCAGTCATTTATATTTTAGCTCCTTTGAAATATGCGACAGTATATGGATGCTCTGATGCAACTATTGTCCTGGGAGCTGTAGGCAAGGTAGGTATTAACCTTTAGAAAGATTTTGGTTGTTTCTTCTCAAGGGTCGGTTAGTAGTGAAATTGGAGAAATTCTAGTAGGACGTAAATTTAATTCCACATTATCCGTAACTTATTGTAAATGTCTCATGCACTATATATAAATGAATGTGTTCTTATTTGTTTGCTTCTCAAAAACAGCCCGCACTGTACCCTAATATGGGGCTTTGCTTTTTAGCAATTTCAAGGCACAACCTAGTTAAAGGTACTGGTTTGGCCAAATGCCATCTTCAAAACGTATATAATCTAGCATTTGCAGATTATTCATCTCATGTACTTGGAGACAAAGATATGCATGCTTCTAATTTCTTATGCATCTTTTGGTTTGAACTTGCGAATCTGAATTGTCAGGAGCAGGGGCGGATCTACGTGGTGTACTTCGGGTGCTCGAGCACCCATTGACTCCGACAAAAACTTTGTATATCTACA
>JBCEWC010022256.1:0-10104 GCA_038996855.1 Solanum aculeatissimum | reverse complement strand
CTATTTGGTAAAGAAGGAGTTAGTTGTTCAAAATTAATCAACACTTCTTTGTAAGTAAGTAGTACTATGGGCAGCCCATCTTTTCTAGCATTCAAGAACTCTTTGCCTTTTATATAAATACTCTCCTTTTTCTTTTCCTTAGCCTCTTTCCTCTCTCAAATACTTTTCATTTTTTCGCTCAAACCCTTTTTTACCTCTTTACTTGTATTGCTTCCCTTTCTCTCTTTTTCTAGATCATCTCTCTTTTTTCTATATCTTGGCCCTTTTATTTTTCTCAAGCTCACTTTTTATCTCTCCGTTTTACTTTCCCATTGTTTTTCTCAATCGTTTCTGATCTTCAAACACTTGTGAAGGAGATAATGGTGTAAGAATAAATTTCTTACCATTATGCAGAATACTATACCTATTCTTTCTCTCGTGATTAGTAGTATCCCTATCATATTGCCAAGGTCGGCCAAGTAAAACATGACATACTTGCATTGGAACTACATCACAAAGAATTTCATATTCATACCTACCAATATTGAATGAAATCATGCATTGTTTGTTTACTTTTACCTCTCCACTATCATTCAACCAGTGGAACCTATATGGGGTAGAGTGTTACATGCATGCAATTTCTAGCTTATCTACCAAGTATGAACTCACCACATTTTCACAACTTCCCCCATCAATAATCATAGAATGAGTCTTCCCCTTTACCCTATAACTAGTATGGAACAAATTCTCCCTCTTTCCTTCATCACAACTACCCAAATTGATAGTCATAATTCTCTTAACTGCCAATTATATCATCATTAGGCAACTTCAAATCATCTTCCTCACTTACACATCCACCCTCTTCTTCTTCCCCCTCACTTCTTTCACTCTCATATTCTCTATTCACTCTAAGTAAGATGTTTCTTCTACTTGGACATTCATGCATCATATGACCCCTCCCATGATATTTGTGACATTGAATAGAACTAGAAGGTTTAGAAGATTTGGGATTGAAGGTTTTACCTACCTCTTCAACTTTACCTTTACCTTTATCTTCTTGAGGTTTAGAGGGAGCTTTTCCCTCTTGATTTTACCATGGCTTCTTAGAGATGGTGTTCGGCCGACTCTTCTATGAGTTAGGTTGCTATTTTTTTTTGATTTATTTGTCTACCTTAATAGACAAATCAATTAAATCATCTAAAGTTACATACTGTTGTATTTCTACTACATCAGCTATTTCAGAATTTAAACCATTTAAAAATCTAGCCATTGTAGATTCTTCTTCCTCCATGCAAATAGCTTAGATCATAGCCATATCCATGCTTTTGAAGTTCTCCTCCATTGACATGGAAGCTTGTTTTAAGTGTTGAAGGTGAGATTATAAATCTCTTATGAACCATTTATCAAACAAATCCCTTAATTGTTCCTTCAATTCTTTCAACTCCATCAGGGTCATTCGATATGGAGGTATAGAAATAGGTTGAGTGTCAAGTAAAAGATTAATGCTAAATTTAATTTAACTTTCAGGAGGAATACTGAGAAAGTCATCTAGAAATACATCGTGGAACTCATTAACTATAGGAATTGAATCAATAGTAGGAACTTTGGGATCAACATCCATGACTTGGACTACATGATATATACATTTCTTGGAAATCATTTTCGTAGCCTTTATATAAGAGACAAACTTACTTTTAAACACCAAATGTTTCCCTTCCACTCAAGAATGGACATGGTGGGAACCTGGAATGTGACCTTACGGGTTTTACAATCAATAGACGCATAAGATGCATGCAACCAATCCATACCAAGAATAACATCAAAATTGGTCATGTCAAATTTAACAAGATCACATGAAAAGACTTTATGCAAGACTGACATAGGATGATTTCTATATACTTTCTTGGCTAGGATTGACTCACTAATTAGAGTATAAACAAAATAATGCTGTAACAAGACTTTCGGAGACATATCAAACTTTATGGGAAGGTAAGGATAACAAAAATTAGCACCGGGGTCAAGCAAAATATACACATCATGATCAAAGAATCTTAACATACCCGTAACCACATCGAGAGACTCTTCTATCCTCTTGCATAGCATGTAGAGCATAAAATTGGTTACCACATGGACCACCTTCTTGATCTTGGCACCTTGTTGCACTTGCCCTTTTTAAACCATTTGACCTTGTGAACGCCCTTCTTTGCCTTTGTTAATCATATTAGGATACTCGTAGACCTTTTGGCCCATCTTTCCACAATCAAAACATGTATTGGAACCTCTCAAGCATTCACCAACATGGTCCTTCCCACACTAAGGCACCTAGGATGAATAGCACCACCACTCTTAGGACCATCAACTTGAGCCTTAGGATTAGACACTCTATCCTTATAAAAACTTTGAGGAGAACCTTTGGAAGACCCTTGTCCTTGTTGGAAACGGCCACCACCAATCTTAGCATGGGAGAATCAGCCATAAAAATGAGCCCTTTTTAACTCCCTCATCCTCATCTTTTGAAGTTTCTCACTTTTTACTTATTCAACATATGCCAAAAGTCATGAAATATCCATTGCCTTGATAAGCATTGCATCCTTACATTCCATCTTCTCCAAGTTGGACACACCTAAGGTGAACTTATTCATACGAGCCCTAGATTCATCCACTAAAAAAGGAGAATACTTAGTCAATTTTTGAACTTGAGGGCATACTCCCTAGGACTCATGCGACCTTGCCTCAAATTCATGAACTTCATAACTTTAGCTTCCCTTAGTTTAAGTGGAAAGAAATGATCAAAAAATCAGCCTTAAACATCTCCCAATCAATAAAGCCTTCATCAACCCTTTCAAACTTCCATTGTATGAACCAAACTTAAGCAACTCCCTTACATTGACGAGCCATATATTTGGCCTTCTCCTCGAAAGATACCCCATGATCTCTACCACATTGTAGACCTTATCAATAAACTCTTGTTGATCCTTATCCACCTTGGAACCATAGAACTCTGGGAGATTCATTCTAGTAAAATATCTTATCCTAGAAGTCGAAAGGAGTCTTTGGAGAAGCAACAACTTCCGCCAACATAGTAATAGCAGCCCTAAGCTCATCATTTGTGACTTTGTTAGCTTGAGGAACTTGAAGAGCTAGAGGAACTTGATCCTCATTAGCATCAACTCCCCAAGGAAATGAAGCATATCGTAGAGGCATTTTTTGAAAATATCAAAGGATAAGTGTTAGGGAATGAGAGTCTTAAAGCCATGGCATAGATCACAAAAGAAGCAAAGATTTCCTAAATACCTCATAGCCTCTCGCTCATAGATGTGGCGCGCTTCACACCTATGAACAAGACTTTACTAAATGCAGCATGTTGAACTTCCTAGGACGCTTTCAAACCTTGTGCTCTAATATCAAATTTGTTACTACCCAAACCTAGGGTCTAGCTGTGACACAGAGAATGTGACACCCGAAAGCACCTTATATAAGCATCTTGACCATATCATAAACATACATAAGGTAACGTAAGCAATTTATAAGAGAGTCAGCAAGCAGAACATACCAATATCAAAGTCATAGTTTCCTTTAGAGGAATTACATCATCCATTAATCTAAAACATGCCTCTACATCATAGATCTTGGCGGGCACAAGAACATGCTACTAGCTCACCCTCAAGATAGAATAATAATGAAATCATAAAACATCAACATAAGGAAAACATCATATGAAAGGGCTTGTTTCTAAAGCATGGGAACTCACCAACAATCTTTAAAACATCAAATCTTAATCTAGCCAAAAAATGAATGAATAGTCTTGTTATCCATCTCACATGGTTAGATCATGTAGGCAAAGAAGCATGTATTAGTACGTGGAATGTACTAAGTATGTAGGTATATTTGCATCAATGAACATCGTGACATAATATCAATATGTATAATCATAACCAATAAAATAAGAACACAATATGTATGAGCAAGCATGTTTAAAACCATGAATGTAAGCATCATAAAACCTTTCATCACCTAGCATACATATATGGGAATAAGACCATAGCAGACAATAAGACCATGCAAACTATTACATGGAATCTCGATGTTCCCTCTACAACAAGCAAAAAAGGAGTCTACCTTTCTAAGGTAGACTCGACCCTCACCCTATAGGCTCTATCCTAGCACGGTGAGAATCGCATGTACATAAAGACCTCACTCTTAGGCTCTATCCTAGCATGGTGAGTATCACATTAACATAAACTAAATAAATCTAATAGCTAGCCTTATAGGCATATAATTATCAACCTATGGTGACAGGCAGTTATGAAACTTGAGGATTTATATAAGCACCCTCGGATATAATCTCCCTCACGCAAACTCATTCGGTATTAAGTCATATCCCATGAAATGCATAATCATGCATATAAATAGTTGTAAACATAATTCATACTTTATCAAAACCATACTTTATAACTTGTAAATAGTCATCATAACTTCATGAAAATATCCCATATCGTATGAATAGTCCATCAATATAACTCTCACATAGTGTGTGTATGCTCCCCATCTTATCCTCATTTCACCAACATTTAGGGTATTAAGTCACTCTTATTATCATATCATCATAATCATCAAAATATACTTTTCATACTTAGAATCATAATTCATGAAGATTGGCTTTGTCATAGGGGATTAGGGTCATGTGTGGGTTCATGAGAAATTGAGTAAATTCATGCAATTAGATAAAAATCATGTAGAAATTATGCAATTGAAATTAATTTGGATCATTATTAAAGGAATCCACATCAATTCAACGAGCCTTAATCATCATATACTTGAAATCACATACTTTCACGTAGAAATCAAAGAAATCATGTAATCCTTCATAATTCATACATAAATAGATATAATAATTATGTAGGAATCATAATCCAACCATTTGGAATGTCATCATAAAAATTCATAGAAATTCATGTTTAAACTTTGAGAAAAAGAGAGAATTGAGTTAGGCTTCATGGATGAATCTAGTCCACGAATAAAGCCCTATATACCTCAAGTGAAAATCCCTAAATTTGAAGAAGAAAATTTTGGAAATTCCTTAGCCAAACCTTCAAACCCTAGCTTCATTGGAGAGAATCCTTAGAGAGAGAATTTGAGAACTTTAAAGAGTGTTATGAGAGTGAATGAGATAGAATGAATTAGGAATAGGCTTTACATGAATTAGGTTGGTTAAGTTAATTAGGAGGGTCAAAATGATGTAGTTTAGGAGTTAAACAAATTGGAAATGACCAAAAATCCCTTCATTTGAAAACTGTCGAACCCATCCATGAAAATATGTTCACGGCCCATAATCTAATTCACGGGTCGTGCTTTGATTTGTACAAGGCATGATCCCCAAAAAATGTTAAGCTACTAGAATTTGCACCTTAGAACCATGAAACCCCATATACGATTTGTAGTTCCATTCACGGACCGTAGAACCCTTCTGCGGAATGCTTTCAAACTTAGAAAAATTTTCTTCTCTCAGGGTCCCATCCACGACTCAAACTACGAGGCATATAAAGGAGTATGACCTGTCCTATTCCCCGTGGAGTGAATTTCAATGATGAAAAATTTCACCAACTTTTTGGACTTCAACCATGAGACCTTTCTACGGCCCATGGTCTAATCCACGAGCCTAGATTGGCTTGTAAAATCATATCAGTTCAAAATTTCAGCAACTTTCCATTTTTCAAGATTTTCAATATGTAGGGTGCTACACCTTTTTAATGCAAGATTATAAAGAGAATTTCTTGCATAAATCAGATATATAGTCCTCTCTAATTGTTGTCTATCTAAGTTGACAAGGATTTTACTTCATTCAAAATGATTTCATACTTATCATAGCATATTTCATATTTACAACAATAATCAATATTGGAAGAATTCACATTTGTTGTTTTTATCATACCAAAAGTATTTTCTCCCTAGCAAGATTAGCTAAATATGAGTCACCTTTTTTTACTTAATCAAAAGATCTACAAGTATTAAAGAAACATGACCATCACCATCTCCTTCAACACCATAATCTCTCACAACACTATTTTTTCACCAATTACCTCAAAGTCTTCCTCACCGATAGTTATTTTCACTTTTGTAGTTGTTATAAGTGTCGATTCTTCTTTTAAAACAATAATTTTAGGATTTTGAACTATCTTCATAGTATTCACTGTAGATGATAAAATTTCACGTCAAGAAAATAACAATCAAGAACGAAAAATATCACAACAATTTGTAGTATTTTATTTCAAGTATGTGAGTATTACAAACTCTATGAATCCTCTGATTCGACTTTACAAGTGTAAAATTCAAGGGCTCTTGAGCTTGATCTTGAATTTGAGATTCGTTCTCGGACTTTGAACTCGTTCTTGATCTTGATCTTGAAATTTGAATTTGTTTTTGATCTTGATCTTGAAACTTAGACCTGTTTTGAGTTTGATTTAGAAACTTAGGCTTGTTCTTGAGTTTGATCTCGGGTTCAAGAGCTTTTAAGCTTGTTCTTGAACTTGAATGCTTGAATGTTTGAATTCTTGAACTTTGTAGAGAATTTTGCGATGTTTGATCCACGAGCTCTCCCTAGCTTCTTGTTATAATTCTTGATTATTATTTTTTTGAATTATAATGACCCCTATATATAGTTTTAGAATAGAGGAGTCATGATAGAACCAAACTTTCTTTTAGCCAATCAGATTTAAGGTGATGTGGCGCAGGAAGAGTGATATTTGATCGGTTGGAACACATCACTTGCACATGTGGCACATTTTTATTGGCCTTTGATTGAGATGAGAATGTTATGTCATTTTGACACATGGAGTGATCATGTTGGCTTCTTTATTTGACTTGGCATGCCATGTCATTTCATTCGACACGTGGCATCAAGTGGGTCTCTAGAATGAGAGGACATTGGGCCTAACAAAGTGGGTCATCTTCTGTTGCCCAAATAAATGAATTTGGGTTTTTAATTAAATCCATATTTTATTGGACTTAATTAATTAACCCAATTATATTAATCCATAATATTTATTTGGACTAATATATTTTGAATTTAATCTACTTTGAACCATTTTATAAATTTTATATTTTAATAAATTTTATATGATTACAAATGCCCCCTACTTTAAGTCTTGTCGAAATACTTTATTTTTGAAGACTAGACTTAAAGTATTAATTTCATATATATATGTACATGCAACGCAACCGAACGTTGCTTTTAGCCTTGAACGGATTTTTTTTCTTACTCCCTTTTTTTTAGGAGTTTCAATGTTTATTCTTTGTCCTTTTTTCACTGTAATTAGGACATCTAATTATTATTGGGTAAGGACAATTCTCTAATTAGGACTCCAATTAGGAGTAGCATTTGTTTATCCCAATCTTTCTCAAATTTGGTAATCTTTTCCTATTAGGAGTCAAATGCCCTTATTTACGACAAATCAAATTCCTTCATACATGAGTCTATATAAGGACCCCAAAACCACAAATAAAATACCAGCAGTCCATTTCATAAGAATAGGCACCTGAGGATTTACGCGATTTCATGAAAATCATCATATCTTGACTTAGAAATATCAAAATCACAAGCAGTTTTCGGCGCTGGAAATTAGACCCAAAGGGCTATGTCTCACGCGGGAACGATGACCAGATTGCATCTAGATTATCCCAGGTAACATTTTGAAGACCATGTATGCATTTTGATTCGCTGGTGATTCCAGCTCTGCGCGACTTCAAATAAATTGTCATATCTTGACTTAGGAATATCGAAATCATGAGCGGTTTTAGGAACTGGAAAGTAGACTCAAAGATATATGACTCACACAAAAACGACAATCAGATTATTTCTGGATTTTCCTAGGTAATGTTTTCAAGACAATGTTTACATTCTGATTCGCTGGTAATTCCAGCCCTGCGCGACTTCACGAAAGTCACGATATCTTGATTTAGGAATATTAAAATTACGAGCGGTTTTTGGCGATGGAAAGTAAACTCAAAGAGCTACGCCTCAAGCCGAAACGAAGATCAGATCACTTCTGTATTATCCCAGGTAATGTTTTGAATACTATATTTACATTTTGATTTGCTTGAGATTTCAGCCCTGCGCGATTTCACGAAAATTATCATATCTTGACTTAGGAATATCAAAATCACGAGAAGTTTTTGGATCTAGAAAGTAGACTCAAAGAACTATGACTCACAAGAAAACTACAATCAGATTCTTTCTCGATTATTCCAGATAAATTTTTGAATTCTATATTTAAATTCTGATTCGCTGGCGATTCCGGCCCTACGCGACTTCACGAAACTTATCATATCTTGACTTAGGAATATCAAAATCACGAGAAATTTTTGGCGCTAGAAAGTAGACTCGAAGAGATATGACTCACATGAAAAGGATAATTAGATTTTTTCTGTACTATCCCAGGTGATGTTTTTAAAATTCAGCGTATATATTGTTTTTTTCTTGACATCAAGGAAACTCTTTCCCACTTAGGTGATTTCTACCTCTTCTTTTCGTGTGCTCTTTTGTTCCCCTCGTTTTTGGTTATATTAAAGATTCATGATATCACATGCATTTGTTCTTGAGGTGTAAAGGGATAAATTCGCGCTCACACCTTGAGATCACCAATACGAGGCTTTACAATGTTTCTAATGTTTAAACATAAAGGACCCCAATACGAGGCTTTATGATGTTCTAAATGCTTAAACATAAGGGACCCCCAATATGAGGCTTTACGATGTTCCCAATGTTTAAACATAAGGGACCCCCAATACGAGGCTTTACAATGTTCCCAATGTTTAAACATAAGGGACCCCCAATACGAGGCTTTACTATGTTCCCAATGTTTAAACACAAAGGACCCCCAATACGAGGGTTTACGATGTTCTAAATGTTTAAATATAAGGGAGACCCAATACGAGGCTTTACGATGTTCCCAATGATTAAGGATAAGGTATCCTTAATACGAGGTTGTACAATGTTCCTAATGTTTAAACATGAGGGACCCCCAATACGAGGCTTTACAATGTTCCCAATGTTTAAACATAAATGTAACAACCCAAAAATCTATGAAATCTACTTATGGTTGGCATTCTATGATGTACTACAAACCATGGTTGAGTTTTGGTAGCCACGGGTTGAGTTTAAGTGGCCGAATGCAAATTGGGCTAGAAAGTGGCCTAGAGGGACAGTTTTGACAGTCAACTTCATAATAGTCGTAACTTTTGATGTGGGATGAACCATGGGCGCTACCACATATAAAATTTACTCTCTTTGAGTTAGATTTGCAACAAAAGTTGTTTTACTCAATTCGGATATCGGATGCGGGAGATATGTCCCAAACAGTGAGACTGTCTAAAATTTGGAAGCTATTAGAGATAGGATCAGAAATCTGGCCAAGGACATTTGCACGGACCGTGAAACATTGCACGGTTAGCATAGGCTTCCGTGGTATGTCACAGTGATATTGGGGTGGCATGGAACCACCCCTAAGCCAAGTGTAGGCCAACGGTTCCTCAAACGGACCGTTTGAGCTTTAACGGTCCGTTCAATGCCTTGTTAAGTGAGGCAGTGGCTAGGCCATGGCTTGGCTGCTATTCTTGAAGCTAAGGGAGGTCAGACGGAGTGTGTCATGGGGCGGCACAAGTTGAACGGACCTTTTGGTGTTCTGTTAAACATAACGGAATGTCTTCCGAGAGTTTCGTGGAAAGTTTGGCTAAGTACTTTTTGATGGCATGGTAAACGGTCCGTGTGACCATTTTACGCCACTGTTGCTTCCGTTTGGGTGTAGTGTACAGTGAAAAGTTCTGGTTTATTAATGGTATTTTCGCGATTTAATGTTTTCCTAAGCCCCCTTTTAGTCCCTTAAGGTATCCTAAGCCCCTTAATCATCCTCTAAACCCTATTTCATCCATTAGAACTCCCCTACACTCTCTATTGAAATCTTAAGGCTCTCTTGACCTCCATTGAAGCTAGCTTGTAGAAATTGCGGAAGAAGATTGGTCTAAGTTTGATCTTAGTGACTTGTAGCTTGAATTAAGGTATGTGGGACTTGATTCAAGGATCTCCTTTCATCCTTGAAGATCCTAAGAACCCTAACCCTTTTAAATTGA
>JBCEWC010022255.1:0-10105 GCA_038996855.1 Solanum aculeatissimum | reverse complement strand
TGATGTATGACTATGTGCTATGTGCAAGCATGCCTATCCCATTCCCGTATTGTCCCCATAGCTTGAGTCCCAAGTCCCTAAATCCCTAGAATCTATATGCTACATGTTTAGCTTCCACATTTCCAAAACGATGATGAGTGTAATGATGCTATGATGGCTTGATCGAGGCCCTTCAGGTCCTCTTTCCCCATGTCACATCTAGGCCCTCTATCTGGGTCGTGAAAGCTATACTCTGTCAAGGAAAACCAAAAACTCATCTTACGGGAACCACCCCTTTTTGGAAAGTGCTTTATAACCACCTTATCGCAACAATACTCTTTTCGGTTACATTACGGCGATTCCCTATTTTTGGTAGATTACAAAATAAGAGTCTTATGGGAACACCACACTTTTCAAATAATATATTTTAGATGCATTCGGGAACCTCACCCTTTTTTTAAATATTAAGTGGCATGTACCTTATTGAAACTCCCCCTTTTTAATTTGTCATGTCACAAGTAATTCATAACCTTTGGTGGCAGAATAGTTAAGGGAAAATGGCTACCTACCAAGGTCCGCTCGATGCTAGGTCGCAATCTCAAGGAATATTAAAATCATAATTATAGCTATAACATGCAAGGCCTTATAATATCATGGTAATATCATAGAGTAGCTCATAAAACCAAAGCGTCTTAAAATCAATGAAAAGGACCCCACATTATTCTTAACATTCATAAAATTTATGTGAACACATAGCATACTTATTAGCCTTTCAACATTCTCTATATTAACAATTCACATGTCTTACAATAAGACTTTCATCAACATAGAAGCTTATCACAGGACTTGATCAAAATATGGTGGGTATATGTACATATGCATAAAACCATGCAATTTAAGAGTACAAGACATGGGAAAAGTAAAATCAATTCGCTTGAAAGTCATTCAAATCAACCCACCAATATTATAGTAGAACCCCAATTTGGGCGTCATAAAATCTAACTAAACTTTATAAATTCTTTCATAGTTTGCATAGTTCACAACATGCATAGCCATGATAAATATAAATCAACTCAAAAAATAACCCCTCATTAGATATTCATGCTTAATAACTCAATATTTGATGAATCCAAACTTAATTCATGTCTATAATCTATAATGAAGTTTACCCATAAGTTATTAATGCTCAAAATAATAGAATTTGATAAGAATAGAAGGATTGGCTTCATCGGGTGGAAGAAATACCATGCATGAAGCCCACACAACTTAAACTTGATGTTTTCTTGAAGGAAAAGTGGAGGAAGGCTTAGGGCTTCACTTGAGTGCTTGATATCCAAAGTAATTTCTGGAGAAATCTTGAAATTCAATAGAGGATTTTGGGGAGGATTTCAGAGAAAATTAGGGATAAAATTTTTTACAACAGTGTGTGGGAGTGATATGAGTCGAACCCCTCCTTGGAAAAGTATAAGTATCATCTAAAGATCAAAAATTGATGTTTTGAAGTGTCCCATCGGCAAAATCCTCGGTCTAGATATCCTATCGCTAAACCATTTGGTGGTATGCCGAATGGGACCTTTATATCACCCTCTTTGAAAGTTTTTTAAACATTCTAGGGTGATTCAGTGATGCATTCGGTGATGCATCAAATGCATTCGGCGGTCAAACTGACCATCACCGTTTTTGATAGCCTAGATAGGTTTTAGTAAAATGGTCATAACCTTTTACTTCGAACTCAGAATGTGGAAAAATCAAATGCTTCGGAAAGACAATTGAAAGACCTACAGTGTTCTAAGAGCTATGACCATTTAAAGTTTACCCATATTCGAATTCATGTTGAAACTTGCACTATATAAACCCTTAGGTCTTGGCTCGATATAAGAGATGCCTCAAAACCCCAAACCACATGTAATTAAATTTTAATACCTAGAAATTTATCTCACCACATTAGAAGTCATCAAGTTATTCCTATCCATGTACAAGAAAAAACTCAGGTCCTAGTTTAAGATTTAGGATATTACAATATCTCCCCCTTTGAAACATTCATCCTCGAATGTGAAGGGATGTATTTAAGAGGAACGATTAGAAAACTTTTAGCCCAACATGAACGCAATCAATGCACTTAACATCATTCTTAAAAGTTTCAAACATATATATCAAAATCTTCAAAACTTGTTACTGTGATCATGAATGCATACAAAAATGACATAATGGTTGAATTTAAGACATGATATCATAGATAGGATTTAATTGTTACCGTTGGCATGAATAGAGTGGAAGAGGTCCGGATATTTCTTCTTCATTTCCACTACTACTTCCCAAGTTGCTTTCCGACTTATTGATTTCTCCAAAGAACCTTGAAGGACGTCACATCTTTATTTCTCAACCTCTTCACTTGCCTATCCTCTCCACTTTTCTAACTAGTATTTCCATTAGGACCTTCTCATAGGTCAAGTTATCTTCTACAATACCCACAACTTCCAACGAAATTATGGAACTTAGGTAACCTACACACTTCCTCAACATAGATACATGGAAGACCAGATGGACTGTACTCATTTTCATAGGCAACCTTACCAATCCTCCTTAAAATTCTATAAGGCCCTACGAACCATGGGCTTAACTTTCCTTTATTACCAAACCAAACCACTCTTCATAGGTGACACCTTCAAATAAACTCAATCATCAACATTAAACTCAAGATCCCTCCTCCTGACATCAGAGTAGGACTTTTGCTTGCTTAGAGATGTCTTTAGTCTTTCCTTTATCAACCTGAACTTTTCTAAAACCTCCATGACTAAATTCGCGCCTAATAAAGCCATTTTCCCCATATAACGTTTACCATATAAAGCTTCAAAAGGAGTCATCCAATGTTATAGTGACAACTATTATTGTAAGCAAACTCGATAAGTGGAATATGTTCATCCCAACTACCCTTAAGTTAAAAAATATACGCCCTAAGCATATCCTCAAGAGTTTTAATGGTCCTCTCGACTTGATCATCCTTTTGGGGATGAAAGGTTGTGCTAAGTATAACTTTGGTGCCAAGACACTTTTGGAAAGATTTTCAAAAATGAGAAGTGTATTGCGCACCACGATCTAAAATAATAGACAATGGTATCCCATGCACTGTAACCAACTCATGAATGTATATCTTGGGATAATCTTCTGCACTATAAGTTTTTTTAACTAGTAAAACGTGGGTTGATTTTGTCATTCTATCAACAATAACCCAAATAGAATCAAAGTGCTTTCTAGTCTTTAGCAAACCAATCACAAAATCCATGTTGATCTCTTCTAACAACCATGTAGGAATCTCTATATCTTAGGTTTGGTCACCTGGCCTTTTATGCTCAACTTTGACTTGTTGACAAGTGTGACAACTGGCTATAAACTTGGTCATATCTCTTTTCAAACTACCCTACCAATACATTTCCCTTAAGTATCTATTGATCTTTGTAGATTCGGGATGAATAGTATAGGAAGAGTTATGTTCCTCCAAAATTATGCCCCTCAATTCATTAACATTAGACACACACAACCTACCTTTGTATCTAAGGATACCATCTCACCCTTGGGAGAAAACCTCCACCTTACCATCCTTCACTAAAGCTTTTAATTCTAACAAGGTGTGATCAAGGTCTTGTTTTTATTTGAACTCTTCAATCAAGGAAGATTTTGGAACCATCAACAACCACCAAATCTCTATTTCAAATTCATCCAAGCTAACACCCAACCTAGCTAATCGGTGAACTTTCTTGGTCAATTCCTTCTTGTGATTGTCAATATGAGCTATACTCTCCATGAACACCATATTTTAGAGCATCGGCCATAACATCAACCTTATTGGGATGATAATGCATAATCATATTGTAGTCCTTGAGGAGTTCCATCAAATTTCTTTGCCTCAAATTAAGATCCTTTTAAGTGAACACATATTGGGGACTCTTGTGGTCGGTGAAAACATCCACATGAACTCTATATAAATAATGGCATTGTATTTTCAAAGAAAATACCATGACTTCTAGCTTTGGGATAATTTCGCTCATGCACATTTAGTTTTCTAGAAGCATAGACTATGACTTTTCCACTTTTCATTAATACACACCCCAATTCAACCCTTGAAACTTCACAATAAGCCACAAACCCTTCTAATCTTTCTGCTAGAGCCAAAATAAGAGAGGATGTAAGCTTATCTTTGAAGGTTTGAAAACTTTTTTCATATTCATTGGTCCAAACAAATTTTTCCTACTTTTGTGTTAATTTGTACAATGGGGAAACAATGGAAGAGAAACCATTCACAAACCTCCGGTAGTACCCTGCTAATCACAAGAAACTCCTAATATCCATTGGAGTCAAGGGCCAGGCCAATTTCATATCACTTGCATCTTCTTAGGGTCAACTTTAATTACATCACCCGACACCACATGCCCTATGAATGTAACTTCTTTCAACAAAAAATCACTTCTATCAAATCTATCAAACAACCTCTCACCCCTTAAAGTTTGTAACACTACTCTAAATAATTTGCATGTTGTTATTCACTTCGAGAGTAAACCAAAATATCATAAATGAATAAAGCAACGAGAGTAAACCAAAATATCATCAATGAATAAAGCAACAAATATATCAAGGTGGGATATAAAGACCGTATTCATAAGATCTATAAAATTCATTGGTGCATTAGTTAATCCGTATGACATCACAATAAATTCAAAGAGCCCATATCTAGTCTAAAAAGTTATCTTGGGAATGTCACACTACCTCACCCTCAATTGGTGGTACCCAGACGAGATATCAATAATAGAAAAATGACTAGCCCCTTGTTATTGGTCAAATAGATCATTTATCCTTGAAAACGGATACTCGTTGTTTATGGGGACCTTATTAAGTTGCCGATTGTCGATGCACATTCTAAGGGACCGATCTTTTTTCCTCTCAAACAACACCTGTGCATGCCAAGGTGACTTTCTAGGCAATATAAAACCCTTCCCCAATAACTCTTTTAATTGGTCCTTCAATTCCTTTAACTCCACTAGGGCCATATGGTAAGGGGGAACGAAAATAGGTTGTGTATCGGGGAGGAGGTCTATACCAAAATCTATTTTTCTTTTAGGAGAAACATCGAGAAGCTCATCGAGAAAGATATTAAGAAACACGTTGACCACCATAAGTGACTCTATAGGAGGGGCTTTAGACTTAACATCCCTAACCCTTACAAGATGGTAAATGCAACCCTTAGAAATTAATTTTTGGGCCTTAAGACAAGAAATGAACCTACTATTAACCACTAAATTATGACCTTACAACTTAAACACGGACTCATTACAAAATTAAAACTTAACCTTACGCGTTCTACAATCAATGGAAGCATGGTGTGCATGTAACCAACCCATCCCATGAATGACATCAAAATCCACCATGCAAGGTTCAACTAAATCATAGGGCACAACTCTATGCAAAATGGACACAAGAAAATACCTATAGACCCTTATAGTAATAATGGTCTCATCAATGGGGGTAGACACCTCAAATGGTGCACACAAAAAATTGGGACACACATGAAGCATATTAGTTACAAAAAGAGTAATGAAAGAAAGACTGGCACCTGGATCCAATAAATCATACACATCAAAATCTAAAACCTTTAAAATACTGGTAACAACATCAGTAACTTTATCCACTCCTTGCCTCCCTTGAAGAGAATAAAATTAGTTGTGATGTGGAGTACCCCCTTGTTGGCCAAGTTGTGCTATTTGATCAGCACTAGAACCCTAGCGTTGAGAAAGACCATCTTTACCCTTGTTCAGACAATCCCCAATCTTGTGGCCTATTTTGCTCCACCTGAAGCAAGCACCCACATCTCTATAGCATCTACCACCATGGTTCATGCCAAACACCACATATTTATTAAAACATTGACCACTATTTACACCTTGGGCTTAAGGATTAGACACCCTGTCAATAGAAAACCGTTGTCTTTGGGAATTGGATGAGCCTTGGCCTTGATGAAAGTTACCACCCTTAGTACTTTGAAATCCAACATCATACCAAGCCCTCTTGTACTCCCCACTCCTTCTTTTTCTAAAAGTCTCCCCTTCAAGTTATTCAACATAAGTCATGAGCCGAGACAAGTTCATATCACATAAGCGTAGCGGTGCCACATTCTTCATTTATTAAATCAGATACCCCCGATAAAAACTTGTCCATCCTTGCCCTAGAGTAAAAAACCAATTGAGGAGCATATTTGGATAGCTTTATGAACTTAAGGGAATACTCCCTCACCCTCATCGAGCCTTTTTTAAGATTCACGAACACTATCATTTTGGCCTTTATCAATTCAATAGGGAAGAAACGATTAAGGAAGGCATTCTTAAATTCCTCTCATGGAATGTGACATTGCCCTCCCTCTCTTCCTTTCTTTGGGAAAAAAATTGTGCAAGGCCCTTGTGTTGATAGGCCGCTCATTCTTCCTTATTCTGTTTACTTACCCCTATAATATCAAGCGGTTTTATACATTTCATCAATAAATTCTTGGGGTCCTCTCATAAAGTCCCTCACTCTTGAAGTCGGGGTGGGAGCATGAGGAGATTGGGCTCCTTGATTCAATTGTTTGGTCGCGACTTGTGCCAACAAAGCAATGACACTTCGGTATTCAGCATGTGTCACTTATTCATCTTTTTGGAGAGCTTGAGGAAGCAGAGGGGCCAAATCAGCCTCTGGTGTTGGAGCTCTTTGTGACATTCTCCTTAGAGGCATGATCTAAAAGAGCAAAAGCCCATCCATTAGGAAAATGGAATCTTAATTCAATTCTATAGCACGTCATAGATTATGAAGAAATGAACCATTTTCTAAAATACCTCATAGCCTCTTACTCATAGTTATGGCACACTTCACAACCATGAACAAAACTGTACCTGACGCGGTGTCTTGGATTTCTGAGGACCATTTACAAACCTAGTGCTATGATACCAAGTTTGTCATGACCCAAGCCTAGGGCCTAGCATGACAAGGTAAATGGGTGGCCAGAAGGCAACCCAAACAAACCTCTTAATGTAACATTTCCACATCTTTTATTGCGGAAGCATAAGTCAGAAATAAACAAGTAACAAATAATTTTATGGGAAAAAGACTTTAGAATCAAGCTATGGGGATGTTTTAGGGAAGAGGATTAGGATGAATCACATAACAACTAAACTCTAAGGAGCAGGTATGTGTGACTCACGCTATGGGGATATTACCCAAACATGGGACATGCATCTCATCAATATACATAGAACAATCATAGAAAGAAATAAAGGGACTAAGGGAAGTCTTCCATAATTACATAAACATGATAGGAGTCAAGCTCAAACCTACATTTCCATATCCAACAAGACCTTTAAAACGAATTGAATAGGGCCAAGGAATCTCCCGGTCTCACTCCCAAAAGATAAGTATCCAATAATATACAAGTCTTAACAAAAGAATGAAAATAAAGTGGATATTATGCCCGGAGTAGAGGATTCACCAATAAGAATCTTCAAATAGTCCGACTAGCCATGTGGATGAATAAGAGCTTTTGTCCCTATAGGGTTAGATCATGTAGGCAAAAGAAGGATGTGTTAGTTCTTGGAATGTACTAAATATGTATGGTGCAATGCAACAAGGGAACACAATTTATAATTAAACAATATGCATATTCATAATGAATGAATACAAGCTCAATATGTCATGAATGATGAATGCCTTAGTCAAAACATGCATGAGGATATCCCAATCATAAATCATATCATACTTATATGTAAAGGGACCGTAACTAAAAATTAATACCAAGCGAGCTACTAGTCGGAATCCTAGTGTTCAATCAACATTGAATAAAGGAGTGGTCAACTTTTCCAATATAAACCAAACACTCACCTTACAGGAACATCCCTTTTTTAGAAAGTTTTTCACAACCACCGTACATGAACAATACCCTTTTCAATTACCTTATAGGAACTCCCCCTTTTTGGTACATTAAAAAATAAGATTCTTACAAAAATACCACCCTTTTCAAAAAATAGAATATAGAAGCCTTATGAGAACCCCACCCTTTTTGGATATTAAGTGGCATGTACCTTGTGGGAACTCTCCCTTTTTTGTGTGTCATGTCACAAGTAATTCAGAAATTGTTGTGGCAACATAGTTAAGGGATAATGGCTACCTACCATGATCCGCTCGGTGCTACCACAATCCCAAGGAATATTCAAATCATACTTATAGCCATGATATGCAACGCATCATAATGTCATGGTAATATCATAGAGTAACTCATAAAACCAAAACTTCTTAACATCAAAGAAAAAGGCATTACATTATTCTTAACATTCATAATATTTTTGTGAGGTCATAGCATACTTAATATCCCTTCAACATTAACAATATTCATAATTCACATGTCTTACAGTAAGACTTTCATCAACATAGAAAATTATTACATATATTGATCGAAACATGGTGGGTATATGTAAATATGAGTAAGACCTTGAAATTCAAGAGTACAAGTCATTGTAAAAGTAAAATCAATTCACTTGAAAGTCATTAAAATCAATCAACCAATATTGTAGTAGAACTCCAATTTGGGCGTCATAAAATTCAACTAAAATTTACAAATTGTTTCATAGTTTGCATAGTTCACAACATGCATAGCCTCAATAAATATAAATCAACTCATGAAATAATGTATAATGTATAATGAAGTTTACCCGTAAGTTATTAAAGCTCAAAATCATTGAATTTAACTAGAAAAAAAAGATTGCCATCATGGGTGGATGAAATTCCATGAATAAAGCCCACATACCTTTGACTTGAAGTTTTATTGAAGGAAAAATAAAGGAACGCTTTTGGCTTCACTTGAGTCCTTGAGATCCAAAACCAGTTCTTGAGAAATCTTAACTTAATAAAGGATTTTGGGGAGTATTTAGGAGATAACTAAGGTTAAAATGTCTTACAAGAATCTATAGGAGTTATATGAGTAGAAACCCCTCCTTGGGATACTATAAGTATCATTAAATGATTAAAAATGGATATTTTGAAGTGTCCCATCAATAAAATCTTTGGTCTAGAGGTCCCATTGCTCAACAATTTAGTGGTACATCGAATGGGACTTTTAGATTTCCCTAATCCCCTTTTGGTCCCCTAAGGTCTCCTAAACCCCTAAAGTATTCCCTAAACCCTCATGCATCCATTAGAACTCTCCTATACACTCTCTTAAGATCCTAAGACTGTCTTGGCCTCCATTGAAGCTAGCTTGTAGAATTTGGGGAAGAAGACTTGATTAAGTTTGATATTGTGGATTTGTTGATTGAAATAAGGTATGTGGGACTTGATTCAAGGATCCCCTTTCATCCTTGAAGATCCTAAAAACCCTAACCCTTTAAATTGATTTTCAAGCTTTCCAATTAGTTATGGGTTCTTTCAATATTGTTGTAGATTAGTGTAGGGACTTGAGTGCTGTAGTTATTAGGTGATTTAAACATTATTTTACACTTGAATTCATGTATGATTTATGAAACCCTAATTTTTCAACTTGCATGTTCAATTTCATGATTTAATTAAGTATGGATAGCTTGTATTATGACTTATTCATGGGTTTCTACATGTTTTATGATCAATTGTCTTTCAAATTGTTAAATCAAGTTTGAATTCCATTACCCATTATCTTGATCTCCATTCATGGCATATGCGTGCTTATGGTTTGATGAAACATTTTGATGAACCTTTGACATGATAAGTTTTGTTAAGACTTGTGATCACATAGTCTCTCTGTTTTGGCTCTATGAGCATTTTGGGTGCTTGCACAATTTTGATATGTACAAGGATTGATATGATAAGCTATTAGATGGGCTACTCTTAATGCATTGACAAGATATGATCATGATAAGTTTGGCAAGGTTTTGATAAGCTTTTGACTCAAGCATGAACAAGTTTTGAACAATGGTTTTGTTTGATTAAATATGCATGTTTTGAAAGTAAGTATAAGTCTCCGGATTTAAATATTGCATGTACCTATACGTATTCTCGTGGGATGCGCTTAGCACCGAGGGATTGGAGTCAGGGTGGAATCTTCACAGGATCCATACTCCTTTTCGTCAAACCATGTGCCACC
>JBCEWC010022254.1:0-10105 GCA_038996855.1 Solanum aculeatissimum | reverse complement strand
GTAGGTAAACTTTACATACTCATATATATATATATATATATATATATATATATATATATATATGATATGATATATGCTTACAAGGAGCACGTGCTATTTGTGTAATCAAATAATAATGGAGCGACCGTTCTCGTTGTGATCCAGTGGTCCAGTGGTTCGGTGGTCCAATGGTTTATGTCCTAAACAGATGAATAAATCATATGTAAATTTATAATGACCCTGAATTAGAACTGTATGTAATAAATGAGCAATTATTGCCAAATTATCTTTTCTCCTTTCTTTTTTTTGGTGCACTAAAAGTGTGTTTGTTGGGTCATTTTCAATATTTGCCTCTATTTTTGGTTTGATTTTTTAATTTTTATCTTTTGTAGTAATTTTTGGATGGAGTATAAATTTATATTTTTATATTATAATAATTTATTAATTTAATATTTTTAAATAACTTATGTTTTGCTAGACGCAAATTCAAATGATAAAAATAAATTAAATTTAAGGACAGAAATATAAAGATCAGTCCGATTTATAAGGCAAATAATGCAAATTAAATGGAGTTTTGATATGATGCAAATTAATTTTCAATTTTCTATATTTAATAAATATTTTTCCATCCCTAACAATGCCCCGTATTCCTTACACCTTCACTCATCTCATCTTTGATTGTCTATATATGTTAAAGAAATGAATATTAAACTTACTTTAATTTCAAAAGTAAACTCGAAAGGATAGTCCAATACTACAACGAAATTTAACAATAATTCAGGAATTTAATTCATAGAAAAATCTAACTTGGACTCAAACTCAACTCTACTCAATGAAGATATAGGACATTTGAATGAACATAATCCAACGTTCAAACTAGCCGTACATACCTAGAATGAATATTGAACCCTCAAAAGTTGAAGATTTGACTTGATTCTCTTGAACCTAACCTCTTCTTTTCTCCTTAATTTTTGTTCTCAAAGTCTTAGAAAGATAATGGCAGGGTAACTACGTTTTGATACTTATATGAGGTTAATTCTGACCTCAAAACGATAAGGGTTAAGTGTAGGAGGGGTAATAAAGACCATAATGTCCCTTATTAAATTTGAAATTGAGCAAACAATTTGACATGTGATGGAACAAGTCTGCGACGCAGACATGTTCTGCCATAGTTTTTTTTTTTTTTGAAAAATTTCTACGGTGAGATTTGAACCAAAAATGGCCCAAGTTTGAGACACGAACTTGGCACCACTCTTCTGGATAACAAAACTTCATGCACCAAGATTTTTTACCCGGGCTTGCGATGTCCACCATAGCTTTTTTTTTCCTCTTATTTTGGACTATTTTCAACTAGGATCATACCCGTATTACACTTGGCTACTATAAAATATCACTCAGATTTTCAACATTTTTGGACATTTATATTAAACTCTGCAAAATTTCATTAAAATTTTCTATATTTAGATTAATGTTGCCATCAAATTTCTAAAATATCAACTAAAACCTCTATATAATTTTTATTATGATACAAACTTGAAATATATATAAAATAAATATATTTTAATATTATAATTAAAAAATAAAGTAGCAATATAATAAGTGTTTTGTAAAAGTTAAATGATCTCAAATCAAATAATTTGTTTTATCTCAAGAAAAATAAAAATCAAACTAGATGCTATAATTTCAAAACTACCTCGTGTTCACATTTTCTAATTTACTCCTAATTGAATTAGTTCCCTTAATTTTTCGAACAAAATATGTAATAGCTTTGTGAAACCATCAATCCATAAGTCAAGTATTTAATTGCTAGTAATTGATCACTTTAGTTCCCTTCAAAACATTGCACAACAAATTTACATAAAAAAGAATTGCTATAAATAATATATATAAATTATTTCGTTTTTAACCAGAACAAATTGTGAATTAAAAATAATAATTTATTTTAAATAAAATAATTGAAGAATCGATACAATAACAACATTTATAAATTTTTCTTCAATATAGACAATCAATCAATTCATATTTACTAATTACAATGGGCAAATGCCACTCATCTAAGGGCATAAGGAAATAATATAGACAATCAGCCAAATCATATTTACTAGTTACAACTGGCACGTATTACTCATCTAAAAATATTAACGGGTTGTTTGGTGTGAAAGAATGAGTGCAAATGATTTCAGGATAAAAATATAATGATCTTTAAATTGTTGTTTGGTTAGTAAACTCGAGATAATTTATTTTGGGACTAATAAATAGTATCGGAATAAGTTATCCCTCTTCTTGGGTGGTATATTAATTCTGGGATAAAAACGGTAAATGACATAGATATTCTTTTAAACCTTTTTTATACCTCACTTTATATATTTATATTATTTTTAATACATCAAATGGGTTATGATGCACTGGTGGGAGTGCTTCACCCTTAACCAGAGGTTTCAGGTTCGAGCCTTGGGAATGGAAAAAATCTTATTGGCCCTGCAGTGCGCGATCCGGATTTAGTCGGGGCTCCACCGGTGGGAAACCAAAGAAAATAATTTTTATTGACTAATTCTTATGTTTTTTATATTTTGATTTTTCATAAATCCTTTTTTACTTTAACAAACTTAAAAGTGGAAGTTCTATTTTTAAATGAAATAAGAAAGTTTTATTTTAAATGCATACAGTATTATCATGGAAATGCACATATAAAAATATTTAAGCTAAATAAGATGAAAGATTTATTTTTAAAATGAATATTAAATAACTAAAGCTAGCAAAGAAAATACATAAAAAAACTAATAAAGTAAAGGATATTTTTATAAACAAACAACATATTATTAAAATTTATGTAACAAATCAAACACTCAATAAAAAATAATCTCAGCATAATTAAACCCAACAAAATTTATTTTATCATTACTTGTATTTAAACCAAACGAATTGTAACAAATAATATAGACAATCAGTCAATTCATAAAAGGAGCATGTGTTACTTGTGTAAACAAATATTAATGGAGCGGAGTGTTCTCATGTGATCCAGTGGTCCAATGGTTCATGTCTTCCGCTGATGAATTAACTATATGTAATGAATGGGCAGTTATTGCCAAATCATCTTTTTCTCCATTTTTTCTTTTGTGCGATGGAGGAGTGTTTGTTGGGTCATTTTTAATATTTGTCTCTATTTTGGTTAGATTTTTTATTTTTATTTCTTGTAATAATTTTTGGATGGAATAAAAGTTTATATTTTTGTATTATAATAATTTATAAATTTAGTATTTTAAAAAAAATTATATCTTGCAAGATATAAATTCGAATGCTAAAAATAAATTAAATTGAAGGGCAAAAATATAAAGATCAACCCAGTTTAGAAGGCAAATAATACAAATTAAATGGAGTTTGGTATGATGTAAATTAATTTTCAATTTTCTATGTTTGATAAATATTTTTCCATCCCTAAAATGTCTCGTACTCCTTCCACCTTCACTCATCTCATCTTTGATCATCTATATATGTTAAATTAAAGAAATGAATATTAAGCTTACTTTAATTTCAAAAGTAAACTTGGGAGGATTGTCTAATACACATAAAAAGAAAAAAAGGAAAAAACTCACTCCTTTAATAATCAACTCAACATCCGATGACCCACTTAGAGCTAAATATATAAAGCATGAATAATAAAATATGAAGGTCTAACATCAAAAAATCAATAATTTAGATAGATTGCATGTTCTATCGTACGATATTTAAAAAGTGGGCATTTATATGATATTAGACAATTCTCCCTTGTCAAAGAGTTAGGTTTAATATCTATTTCTTTAACCGTTTAGATAATACTATTACATAATACTAGCTCTTAGATTAATTATTTTTTTGTTTATTTATTAACAAATACCAACAGAAATAAGTAAAGAAAAACCACTTATTTTTTGAAAAACATTTATCCTCCCTACCAAACACACCCCAACTTTTAGGGGTTTTGTCCCTCTATAAATTAGCATGACCTTCACAGCATACACGTAAAGAAATTAACTAAAGATAGAGAAAAAAGAGTGATGGCTTCCATGAAATTGCAAGGTGCGATAGTAGTGTTGATGATGGTGATGGTAACTTTATTGTTATCCATTTCCCCAGCCTATGCTGCCTCTTGCTCAGAGTTCTGCTATACCACCTGCGAAGAGTGTGATGGGCAGCCTACCTACGCAACCTGCTGCATCAACAGTTGCTGCCCTAAATCCTTCCGCGTTGGCATCCTTTCTAATTTCCTTCATATCTAAAATGGATCATATATAAGTATGTTGAATAAATCTGCAGTGAATAAATTATGTAATGTAAAAACTGCAGGGAGCTGTGCACAATTCTCTCTAGATTTGGTCTACCAAATCATGTCTGTATGTTAATGGGAATGAGGGAGAGGTACCTCTCCCGGCCATTCTTTTTTGTATCCTTTCTTCGTGTTCAGCTCATGTTCTCAATTCCAAGGGGTATCTTTAGGGGCCTTAATGGAATATTATAACAAGAGAATATTGTGATAGTCTCATAACCATATTATTAATTGTGTTGACGAAGACATCGGTTAACTAAATTCATAACTGAGATTGAATATAAATTAAATTTAATTTCATGATAATTAACTTACGTTATTAATTACCAGACCACAAATCATAGATGCTACAAATCAATACTTCAGTAGGTCCACTAACTTATTGTAACATTGGAATCCACTTGTCTTGTTTTTAGGGGTAAGTTTTCATGAAGGAGATGCTAGCTAAATCAGTAATAATATAGATATAGATGTTAAAAACTTGCCTAGAGAGATTACCGCTTCATTTAAAAAAAAAATTGAATTGGATAGGTTTGAATTTAAAGCTCCTTTTTATAAGATACCAAAAGTACGATTTTAACCTTATGATCTCAATTCTTATGGAAGAGTGATATTAAGGGTCCAAAAAAAAAATACTTTATTAAAATTTAAAGTAAAATACTTTTTTGAAATAAATTGAGAAGGAAGCAAAGCGTATAAAATAAATAAAATAAATCCGAGGGCGAGTAAATTATTAATAATTTTTCGGTAGCGTATAAGTATTGATGTGGTATTTTTCTTTTATGCTCGAATAGGCATAATATATAGCTAGTAAATCATATTTTTTCCTTCTACCAACAGCTAGTTAGACTGTTAGATACACAAACTATAAAGTGGCATTTTCATAAAAACAAATGGATAAAAACATATTATATTCGGCGTTCGTTCAAGTATATCTAATAAAAAATGGATCTCTCTGTAACATCCCAAGTTTTTTTTTTAGTAAGAATCAAGTAGGAAAGTTAAAAGAATTCAAAAATAAGTATAAAAATGACTTTGGTGGAATTTTTAAGAATCGAGTCGAAAAGTTAAAAGGGGTTCAAAAATAAGTACAAAAATGACTTTAGTGGAATTTTTGGTCAAGGGACCCGAAAGATAATTTTTCTGGACAAATTGCTTAACCAAAAGAGTGTGTGATAGGTCCGCTTCGCGGACTTGCCCCAACATAGTTCAGTTTTGCACCTTGTTCATAAAACGCACCCCATAAGTGTGATTTACATTATTATACATAAAAAACATTTCAAGAGTACGATCTATGCTTTATTTTATAAAATGCATGTCATCAATGCATTTTATGTATTTCGGAAGAAAATGAACTGAAATAAAATAAGTATATAGTCCGCATCGCAGACTTGCTCTATCATTGTACCTGACTTTCAATTTAAAGTAGGGGCATTATAGTCTTTTCTCCATCCCTCCTATACTTAGCTCACGTCATTTTGAGGCCGTTGTTGACTTCATATTAGTTCCAAAGCATGATTTTCCATCATTTTCACTTTAAGACTTTGAGAACTAGGGGAAAGCTAGGGTTGAGCAAGTTCTTCAAAATCCTTCGAGAAATCTTTGTGCTACAGGCTTGTAAGGCTCCCCAAAAGATGTTTCAAGTCCGTTTTAGTACCTATTGACTATCAATTTCCATCCAAATTAAAGTATGAGTTAAGTTTAAGTCTTTGTTTTGAGTAAATTCCCTTGAGTTATACATATATGCTATCTTTTTTAAATTAATTATTGCAATACATAACTTATTGTCAAGTTAAGTTATGCATGTCAAGACATTATGTTGCATTAATTTAGAACTTTAAAGAATTCATGTAAAGTTATCAAGTTCAAAGTATGAGTTGAATTAAAAAAGTATCTTGAATTGAGTTAAAGAAGTAACTTGAGTATAATTTCAGCATGAGTTGTACAAAAAACATATTTACTATATTTTGAGCATGCATATGAGTACCTCTATACAATGATTTTGAAATTTAGTCTAGAAATACACTACTACTTTATGTCTTCTTTGAATTGAGACTCTATCCTTTTAAAGAGAAGTGAAAACTTGAGAAAGCTAAAGCTGCGCTGAGAACCAAAAGATTGAATTAGTATTTGAGTAATTTTACTATCAAGTTATGATCATATAAATGATTTTGAGAGTAGTATTGAGAACCAATATGGGTAAGAGTAATAAAAACTCAAATTCTTAAACTACGTAGCTAGCGTAGGATAGGATCATACCAAACTAGTACAACCCCTCATATGCCACTAAGATGGTCAAGTTAGATGGATTTATAAGTTAAGTTTCATTCCTTTACCCTGACAAGGTATTGGATGGCTCAGGCAACATGAGCAAGACATTATATCATCATGATGCACATAGTGATGGTTATTGGTTAGAGAAACTCCTCAAGCTAAAGCATATTATTTTCATATGTATATTAAATTGCATATATTTATGTATTAAACTAGATATTTTACTTTGCATTGATTATGTTACAATGTTATTTTTTGAGTTAAGTCTTTGAGTTGGGCTTCCTATCCATAGTTCCTATTTTGATCATTTTATGTATCATACATTCCAGGTACTGACGCGTTTTGGCATTGCATCATTTTATGACGCAAATTTAGATACTCATGATAACAAACATTCAGTAAGACAACTTCTCAGTAGTAGTTGGTGAGATCTTTTTGATTTCAGAGGACTCAAGTTAGTTAGTTCAGTTTATTTATTTTATAGACAAGTAGTTGTGGATGTTGTGGCACCTATCTTCAGTATGGTAGAGGTTTCGTGAATAGAGTTAGTGAGTCAGTCCAGTCTATTCATTTAGATATTTTAAGCATCATTACTATTTGTATCAAGAGATATTTTTAGACTTTATATAAGGCATGGTTGAGATTCTTTGAGTTTTACTAAATGCTTCAAAAGTTCACCTTATAAAGCTTTTTCATGCATCTTAAGTCTTTAGTTGAGAGAGTCAGCCAGGCCAAGGGTTCTCTTGGGGACCAACAACGATTTTCGAGGGCCGGCCATGTCTAGAGTGTGTTGACATCCAATTTTTACCATCCCTATTATAAATTAATTATCAAGCTTCTTCAATTTTTCAATAATTCGAAATAATTATTTTTGAAAATTCAAAAGTTCCTTTGATTTTCAAATTTTGTATATATAAATATATCTATATACACACAAGTGTACATGAACATATGTGTACGTATATATATATATTTAATCTTTAACCACCTCCACGTGGCAGGCCCTCATTGGGTCATGTCAGTACCGTCTTTTAATTTTCAGCAACTGCTCAAACTAAATTTCGATGCTACGACCTCATTCAGAGTTGGAAAAATACAATCCATATATAAAATCTGATCGAAAACAACATTCTAGAATCAATGGTGTAGTCAAAATTCCCATCGAAAGTTATTTTATTCTAATGTGGGTCCCATTTTCTAATATCAAAATCTATCGAAGGGATCAAAACACACGGGAAAGCCCCGGGAACCGAACGAAAGGTCCTTCTAGACCAAACTCGATGTTCCGGATCCAACGGTGTGGTCAAAATTTTTATTTGGGGCATGTTTCTCAAAGACGTTGACTAAAGTCAACTATTAACTCATTCCCGCGGCTAAATTTGCAAAACTCGATATAATTGCACCGAACATGCTTCTAGCCTAATTTGGCAAAATCTGGAGCTAATGGAACCGTCAGAATTCCACTCTGAGGCAGTTAACTAGGACTTTACCTAAGAATTCATTTTACGGTTATAATCTCTCGTTTAACTCAAAATACCGTATAAATGTCAAACAATTCACCCAACAATCGAACAATCATTGTCAATAAGTCACAAATAGCCCGCAGTCACTATGCAAATACTCAAACTGATAATATTCGTGGAACCATAGAAATGACCTGGAGGATCATTATAAATTTTTAGTATATGGTATCAAAAGTAGACCCCATAGTCCCTTCTTGTTGCATTGGGGCCCTTAATCCATGCTCAATAATTCATTGGTTGAGGAAATGTTCTCATATGATCTTAGACAATTCTTCTTGTTTGAGCTAGTTTATGGAGTTGAGTTAGATTAAAGAATCATATTTCTCCATACACATATAAGAGTAAATGTCAAAAACACATGAATTATAAGTAACTCATGAGTTTTACATTTTAACTAGAGGTGGCAAATGGATGGATTGGATCAAATTTGGATGGATTGAGCAAAAATGGATTGAATCACAATCCATCCATATAAAATATGGGTAAATATGGATTTGGTCAAATATGGTTTGGGTAAAAATGATTTCAACCCACTTTAATCTCTTAAAGCCAAAAAAAATAAAAAAAATCAAATCAAAGCTTGATTGTTAATGCTCAACTCCTATCACCCCAACTCTACTCCCAAATAAATATTTTTGAAAAAAAAATATTTTTATTAAAAAAATACAATCCCCCCCCCCCCACATTTCCACCCGACCCTCCATAAGGGTGTGCAAAAATCAAACCGATCGATAAATCGAATCAAAAAAAATATTATTGGTTTATTGTTATCGGATTAATGAGTTTTTACAAAAAAAAATTATCAAATTATCAGTTCGGTTTTGATTTTTAGTATTGGGTTATTGGGTAAACCGATAACTCAATAGGACTATAATAATTTACTACTTTATCCTTTCATAAATATTAAATATTAAGAATTTAACATCACTTGATAATAAATCATTTATTTTCTTAGTTTTCAATGTATAACTCTTCTTTTGGAAAGTAAATTAGAATATAAGGTCAAATATTGCATATTATTAAGTTTAGGTGCTTAATTGATTTGTTTGTTTTATCGTATCTCTTTGTATTACATCAAATAGTTAGAGAATTCATATATTTATTTTATGAGTACTTTCTTATTGGGTAAATAAAAAATCGAACCGTTAAACATAAAAAATTGATAAACCAAAAACTGATAAAAAATATCTTTTTGGTTTGTTATTGGTTTAACATATTTAAAAATTGAAAATCGATAAACCGAACCCATAATACATACAATCGAATCGAACCAACCGATGCACACTCCTAACCCCCCACTCCCACCCCAAATTTTTTTAAGAAGATTAAAAAAAAAATCACGCACACAATTTTTTTTATTATGAGTGGGGGATCTATGGGTACTCATATTTTACTCATTTTGACCATATTTGTATGAGCTCTTAAAATAGATCAGCCCATATTTACCTATTTTGTAAATATGAGTGATCCATTAAAGTAAATATGGGGTTAAATGGATTCATTTTACCTTATATGGGTTGAAATTGCCACCTCTAATTTCAACTGTTAGTTGTTCCTTTTTTAAACATGAACTATCCACAAGTTCCAACTTGCCTATTAGTTGTTTACTTTTCCTACCTGAAGTGGATTATCATCACCTATGTATTAAAACATACCTAGTTGAGTAAATGGTGATAGTTCAGGTAGGGAAAGGGAATAACTAATAGTTAGGATGTAAAACTCGCAAAAAGATGATTAAGTGAAAGTTACGGTGTGAAACTCACCGTAGTCTAGTTGTGTTTTTAAAAGTTACCTTTATATATAATAAGATCACATTTCCTTTACATTTTCCCACTTTTAATTATTGATCGTAAATCTTGAATTCGCCTCACCTGCACGCACGAAATAAAATGCACCGTCCCCAGGCAACGGGATGTCAGTACGAATAAACATGTACTGGTATGTAAGGTAGAAAGTAAAATCATAGATAACTGTAGTAAAAGGGTAATAGAAATACCACCTGTAACCAAGACTCAGGTAACCTTCC